>JAQFYC010005072.1:0-15318 GCA_034694165.1 Tomocerus mixtus
AAAGCTCTTAGAGATTTATCACATAAACAACTCGAAGAGTACTACGTTGTAGATTTTATAGGAACGCATCGCATAGCTAAACAATATTTACCAAGTGTAGCTTCCTACAGCTTATTACTAATTCTAAAGGTGACTTATAGTATAGTCAATGTCAACATGTCAACCACCTCTGTTGCATTCTATTTCTGCCGTTACATTACCTTATATACAAAAAATTGCAGAGATATAAATGCACAATATACATACTAGCTTCTAGCTTCATTTAAATATATATTTGTAAAGCGTATCTATAATTTAAGAAGCAATTACTTAATTAGTCTTCTGGCAATCTTCGTTCGAGAAAATGAGAAGGGACATAACAAACATTTAATAAACAACTACAGATACTATATATACGTAAAATAAAATGAGAACAAGTAAGTATGTGAGTATGTCATATCGATACAGAAATAACTAAAAACATGTTTTTGTTTTAGCATCCGCTGACTGACTGTAACTGTATTTATGAATAACAATGTGACAATTGCTGTGCTGGGGGACTTGGGGAAATGTATAAATACATGAAGCAACTACAACTACACGGATAAAAACAAGTTTTTAACAAGATAACATTCTCCAGATGGAAACTGGAAAAGTTTTGCTATCTGTGAGGGTAACATCAGTAACATGTATACAGCTGGCTATAGCTGTAACAAAACAAGAATTGCCTAATAGTATCCATACGTGGAAAACATCATAATATTCACGTTGTTTTGATGGTCTAGTACGTAAACGTAACGACGAATCCCATAATATTTTTGTTGGTGATTCATCGCAGATTCGTTCATTCCCAAAGTTAGGATTCACATTTAGTGTACATAAAGTACTTCTCTTCTCTTCTGAGTTCTGAACTGAACTAGCACATGAACACATTTATATACGTACATAGAACATGCACCATCCATGGCATGATGCACATAATAATAATATGTTTATGTGCTTAATACCTTGATACAATACAAAGTACAAACCATACAATATATACCTACATCAAAATCACATCATAAAAAATGCTATGGATATACGTAATACGTACACATACAAACAGCTAGCCGAGCTAGCATTTAACATAACACTGCCTCGAATCATAATCGTAAATGACACTATAATAGCAGAGCCAGCACTCAAACTCAAACGAATATGAAAAGGTCAAGACTCTCCTTCAATTTACTATTCAGCAGAATAGAACTCTCAACCCAAACCACACGTATACCAACGCAACGTTCTGGGTTCTAGGCAAAGTCAACGGAACAAACAGACAGTCTTCACTTATTACGATGTTACGATTAGTCAGCATAGCATATGCTTCGTTTGGTACGTTAGAAGAGGAGAGCCACGCGTAAAAAATGAATAGGAAAGGGCAATGTTGTCATAAAGGAAGCTACGCAGATAAGAATGTACAATACAAACTTACAAATGAATGAAAGATGCACCACCACCTTAAAATACAATGAGTGCATTGTATTCTACAGATACTCACGGCCACGTATGTCATAGCGGTTGCTGGACATTGAACGCAGCAAGTTGCATATTATGTACTATACTATATTGATCCTTAAACTCTACACTATGTCTAATTGTAAGACTTTTATCAATGCTAATTGTAGTTAAAAGTTAATACAAAACTTTTTACTTGCTAGTTCATTTTTACAGGAATTTACATATCAGCTTTTAATATCCTTGACTTCTACTACCTATATATACTTTTACATTCATACTCAGCACATAGCAATTAACTGAAGTAACACGAAACTCCTCAGCTCAATCCAAGATTAGATTTAGAGCAAAATTTTATGAGTTATGGAACTGACTTTAAAGAAGCCGTCCCAAATTAATCACCACTCACATGGACATGTTTCTGCAAAATGGGCATTAAATTGCTTGTACAAAAGTGGATAAAACTAATGAGTATACCTATATAATATATAAAGCATACTTTAATTTTAATAAAAATGATTTTATGGCAAATTGTGAGGATTTACCTCAGTCAGAACTCAGAACTCAACAAAGAATTGAAATAATTAAAGGGATAATGCTATTATATGAATATCCCAGTATACTAAACAACCAAAATGCAATAATGCTATACTAATGCTAACTATAACTATCTATATTAATTATTCAACAGCATAATAATAAAATGTAATCGCAATTGATGGTCATTGTGCACAATTACTCAGCCTACCTGAAGCCTACTGATAAAGATAAAACTTCGATCAAGTTGAATGATTTGGCAGCAAAAAAATTGAAACGCCTTTATAACCTACATAATACTGAAACCTTCAGGTACCAAAATAACTTTTTGTTAAGTTACGACTAGAAACTACGTTATTTAATTGAAACATATTAATTACACTGCAGCGGGGGCAACTTAACAAAATATGTTTAATATGTAATTATCTTTTGCTACCCCTTTAGTTTTAGTCCTGTAATAATGATTATTATAATATCATTAATTATTGTAAAACTCGAATCTAAGAATCATTTCTGACAAGTGCCTCTACGAGATAAATAGAGCAAGAAAACAGAGCAATCAGAAGATGCAATACATAGAAAGGGCCAAGACAAGTAAAAGTGGGTAAAGTAAAAATAGGTTTTTCAGGTAACGGATAAGATACAACAATATATCAAGTCAAACATCAGTTATCACTTTTTTCTGAAAGGTCTACAGTTTACAAACACTCCATAAATGTTCGCACTAACTACTAAAAAGTTGAATTAAGTATAGAAAGGTTGCAACTCGCAACATGTAGAATTTAATACATAGCATTGGCAAGTAAAGGTACTTTTCATTACATAGAGATTTAGTTTTTGTAATACATATTGCATAGTATGTAATGTAAACTGATCGATGAATAAAGTATATAAGTAATTGATGGAATTATAGAAAAATATTTAGAATTACAAATTTGACAAATTACAAATACACATCTACTAAAATACAGTACTAGAGTGCTATATTCTGCCTAATTTAATTTACGTAACTGATGTAACTATGTGGCATGTGGCGTGTAGTTAGTAGTTTAGTAGCTATTTTGGCATTTGTTAACTAATAATAATAAAGATAAAATTAACTTCATGTCTATAAAATATTTTTTCATCCTAAAATTCTAAGTAACAATATGATCTCATTATTTTGTATTTATCGTCCAATGCTACAAGGCGGGCTGTGCAGATGCTGTGTCTACTGCACTGCACCAGCTCAATTAGCATGCATAAAATTTTCCATGAAAACATATTTAATCCCACGATCAGTTCAGGGAATAGTCAACAAAGTAAAAGCAGGTACGCCTAAATAAGTCCTTAAAAACATATACTGATAGATAATTATGATATGTACGCGTAGTACTCGTATATTCATGTTCATCTCGGTTTACTTCAAGGGAAAATTATGACACATTAGCTTATGCAATCGCATCGCTACAATAAATACATAGCTAGTTGACATACAGCATAAGAAAGAAACATATGCCTATACCATTACCCACACGACACAGCCCACACATTTCATTAGGTATACTTAAACTCACAGGAACCAAATTAAACCACAACTAACGCATATAGTTTCAAATATATTATCAAATATATAAGCACTGTATCATTTAAACAGAATTTACTAGCACTAATAATCCTTTGGCTTATGTGAGCAGATAAAGGAAAAGAAAGACACCCCCTATTACCATTACCTATATGCAATGTAATGCCATTAATGACATACCCTATGCTATGCTATATAAAGAAAACTAGGAAAATCACTGTAAAATAAATGCATTTATTTTACAGTGGAAAGTAGTAACATTGTAAAAGATGTAATATAAAGTAAATATGTAATAGAAGCATTAACAGAATTAACACTGCTATTACATTCTAAAAACTGGAAAGTTTTTCTTGTTGGCATGTATTGTGAACATTGTACATTTACATTACACGAACAAAGATCAGATGAATGCAATGAAGCTTACAGCTCAGCTTACTATATTGAAGGAAAGATAAAGATACTCAACTCAAACCCAAACCTATTAATAAAATCAACGCTAACGCTAACAATGAGTTGGAGCTGTGCAATGTCCAAGGACGAGTGACATAGAGATACACAGAAAATCACTGAATGTCGAAATTGTGTGTATGTGTAGGTAGCCAGAACCAATGTTATTGCAATTCATTGCAATGTTAGTGGGTTTGTGTCTTTGTGTGTTACTTTCCTAGACATTACAAAATCAATGCTTATATCGTACAAAAGTTGCATTACATTTACATTACATGCATTATGATCGTGTTCCATCTCTTACATAGACATAAATATTATGCTTAGCTTGTGCATATGTAAAAGATGCAGACCGAGCTAGTGCTAACTTATGTATGTGATGTGATAGCTCGCTTGACTGAAACATAACACGTAAAACTGTGAAGCTTTTCAGCCAAGCAGTCATGCAAAATGAACGTATTTAACAGAACAGAATACAAGAAGGCCTGACACATTATTATGTAGGTTACATACCAACGGTAAACCAAAAAGTCTTTTACTACTCACACGCTACTTACTACTTACAAGAACAAAATTCTTATCATCATTACATACGGTCTTCTTCGCCAAGGTACCAATACTTTAGTTAGTATTATTATTAGTATAATATGTAGTCCCTTATTGACTTATATTTATCTATTGTTTTATGCTCGGTTTGAATTAAACTTTCATAATTCAATAGAATAGATAAGGTGTCCAACAAATTCCATTGTCAATGAATAATGAATGAATGAATCTTGGCTTTGGCTATGCAATGCAGTATGCAATAAATGCACTTTACTTTGCTTGCTGCGTTTGCGATGCCCTACTTTCAGTAGCAAACTGTAAGTGGTGACCCAAATTGAGGTTTCCGTAATAACAATAACTATCATGTTTATATACTTATACGCTATATGAACGTTTATACAGAGCAAATATTTAAATGGACTTGTGTTTACGTTAGCTATACAATTCAATTCATTCAGAAATATTTCATTCAATATACACTACACTACGTAGATACCAGATACGGCAAGTTAAATCCGCGTTTACTGTATTGCATATGCACATAAATACATGATATGCCAAATAGTAAATTAATACTTAAGTTAGTGACGGCAGATGCTAGAACGGAACGAACTAGTTATAGTTATGTATTTAGTTCATATAGGTATAAAATGAATGAAATACTAAAAAAATAAATGCATAGGCATAATAAAGAACAAATAAAGTTAAATAGGTACTACTAAACAGTATATATTTAACTAACTACCTTCTTGCAGGTTTTGGTTAACGAATCGAAAAGATTTAACAGTACAATTTCAGTAGCAACGGCAATAAAAATTCCGAGCAATATTGTCAAAAAAGAATAATCTTTAGTACAGTGGTCAATTTATGAATCCCTTACAGTACTACCCATATAATATAGCTTATGCAGCATCACATATTGCATTCTCTTTGTCAATTCTGCAACAAAAAGAAAAATGCAGTCTGGGTCCTGCCTGGGTCTCTCTCTGGGCTGGGTCTTTGCATTGCATGTATTACACGTTTCATTGGGGTAGGGTAGGTAGGTAGTACGTATATTTTCAACATTATATTTAAGTATACGAAGGTGTAAGTATACATGCACACTTACTATATTAAAAATAGACATGAAGTAGCAATAGGCCGAATTATTTCCATAGTATGCTAACAAACAATATTAAGCAAAAACATACGAAAGTAAGAAAGGTCTAGTATTCATACAGCAACGCCAATAGACAAGATTCTTGTCTGTATCGAATTGCATAAATATTCCTGTCCCAGGAATATTGTGCTAGGCTATACACTTTTACGCTTCAATGTATGTATCTGACTCTAATATCTACGTACTTTAAAAAGCTTTAGACTCAAGGTTACGTTTAACGATTACATAACATAGGGTAGGTAGTAGAGTAGAGATTAGAGATCGACAGAATAGAAAGCATGCTTATAACATACATATAAAATATTTTGTATTGGTATTACGTAACTGACCAGAAAAGCAGGACAGATGTGTTAATAAGACTTGGGAAATGACATAGGTAGTCTTTAAAAAAGGTCAAAAGGTGTGCTTCTAAATATAGAACCATTCAATTTCAATTCAAAGAACAAACCTTTCTTCGGCGTCCCCTTCCCTGTCTTTTTATCCTTATCCGAGCGAGATTTCGGCATCTTATCCAGAATTTGTATTTTCAGCTGCACAAAAGTTGTTCTTACTTTTAGATTCAACGTGGTCTGCAGAACAACACGATGCTAATGAAACGCGATAGCAGAAATAAGAATTTTATCAGTAATTTGTTACAATGCTACTTAGCAAGATAGCTTTAGATAAGAAGTGGAAGATTAAGATAATAAATAACTAGGTAATCATTTTAGCAGTTCAAAGTTCAAGAAGTGACGCTAAAGATTATAAATTATTTAGCTCCGTAGGAATATAGATAATGAAATGATGATGTTGTAGTAAATAAACAATTCTGAATTTCACATCCTGCATCTCATTATCAAATACCCATCCATAAAATTAATTTAAGTAGTTAAATTTTTGTGCAAACCTATGATTTTTAGGTGACTAATGTAGATTTTGAAGATTATTCTTACTTCTTATTCTTACTTCCGGTGGTCCAGTGGTACAAGTATGAAGAATTGATGAAATCTAAATGCGAAACAATAATATTGAACATTATAATATCATTTTAGTTGCATTGTGTTGATTTTTATTGAAATTTCGTCATCGTTACTATTACTGCAAACCTGCAAACTATATAAGCATTGTTCTAAGAATTCTACAAAATAAGATCATTAGAGATTTACATTTACGTAATATGCGATAAAAATATATTTATATGGACATAAACTTTCAAATCAACTTACGCTTATGCTTGATATTTATAACGTACTCTACAAAATTATTTTCAGTTCAAAGGAATGGCCAGCCACACTTCTTAAGGTCACTAGCCCAGTTTTTAGAAACAAATCACCAACCACAAAAAACGAAAGATCAGAACCAGACACCCCAGAGGAATTTAAGAAATTCACCCTTATATTCACAATTTAGTTGAAACTATGAAACTATTAACGGAGTTGATCTGTGTGTAGTGTAATGTCGTGCAGAAGAACAAAAAAACAGTAGTCACTATTTTTGTGATTTTTATCCCTTTTGAAGATTTTTATTTTTGTTTTGAATCTACCATTAAATTTTCCTAGTAAATGAAATGTTAGTTGCAGAAGGAAGAAATTGTGAGACTTAACCTAATAATTATTGTTTTTAAACCGAATATGAAGATCAAGATGAGTAAACGACTGGGTCAAAGGTGAAATGTCTATTGTGGAAACTTTCATTAAAATTAAGACTATTGGGGTGAATTGTAGGTTCTAGAGTCTCCTTACATATAATTTTCACCCAGTTGAGTCCAAATAATAAAATGTTCCGTTGATGAAATAATGATTCGGATTCACATTCACTTTGGTGCTCAGCAGCATTACTATTAATCGGTGACGAAAATTGACGATTTCCACTTGCGAATTTCTCAATAAACATAATTTCAGCGAATTTTGGCTGATTGTCGTAGGAATTTCGCAGAATTTTGAAAATTTGGCGAAAATTGAAGATTTTTAAAACTCGAAATTGACTTAATCGATCGCAATCCCTAGAAGACACTTCCGTATGGTTGGAAAGTTGGTGGATGAATGGAAGAATTACAGTTCTTGTACCATAATGATCCATTGTTAATACAGCCAGGGCAGAATTCACTCACCTGGATTACATATGCACACAAAAGCCCTTAATTTTCCATAACACTTAACTGTACATCACTCTTATGTTAAATAATCTGAATTCTTATCTGGAAACCTTGAAAGACCAACGTGCGGGAAATCTCCCACATCGTTTCCTATAACCTAACATAATTTTACACAGTTGTCTAATCCTTTTAATCCCTAAATAAAATCCGTAAGCTAAAGTAGCAGGGGCGGTTTATGGGAGTCCATGATGTAATCGACTAGCTTAAGAAGGGCAAGTATCCTCTTATACTATTTAGCGTATTGACAAGAACTGCAAATATGTGATTTCTTCCAGAACTTTAGGAATCCAGATACATAAACTCGTGACTCCATTTGTTTTCCAGCCAAAATTGAAAACTATCGTTTTGAAGCACTGGAATTTTTTGCCGATAATTTAGAAATTGCAATTTGTAAACAGATATTTAACTAAAAACTATGAAAATTATTTAAGGGTAAGGTCCACGCTTTATTATATACTCTTATGGTTTGGTATTGTATAATTTAACAAGAATTTAATTGATTCTTTCAATTTCTACAGGACAGGAACTTCGACTTCGAAATATTATGTAATAACTGCGTCGGATTTCAAAAGGCTGTTAATTTCTGGGGCACCTTTTCCGCCGAACTAGAATTTTGAAGAGACACATTTGAAGTTTCCATCAGTTGTTGGAACAATTTGTGATTATTGGTAAGTAGAAGTATTTTATATTTTTTGAATGAATAACCTACAACCTAGAAATAGAATGCAAAGTTTAACATTGAACACGATTGATGGCGGTATAAATTAGTAATTTTATTTTAGAAAATATATTTCTTCTTGGGGTGGTGGCTGATTTAAATATGTACCTTTTCTAACCTTGCTAATTTTTGTTTACATCCACAAGGAAAAAGTAGAGCTACTTTATTTATTTAGAATATGGGTGATGGGAGGGATCTTTTACTTGTAGCTAGCAGGAAGTAGCATTTTAGTATTTTAAGACAATGTTATTACATTGGATCTGTATAGCATGCATGCGTAACGCATCCTGTATAATTATTAGTTAATTTGTGAAAATGAATTTGATTTTGATGATTACTAGTATAACTAGCTGCGTAAAATAATTGTCATTATTAGCTAACCCTTTTATTTACGATAATTTTGGAATAATGTTATTTTTACAGAAATCCTGTAGCCACAAGTCACAATGGCGGCTCTTGCACTATCGAAACAAGATTTGGAAGATATAAAGCCATATGTTGATAAAGCTGTCCAGCGTTTCGTGGGTCTTAGTGAGCCTACAGTAGTTAACGCTGCCATATCATGCCTTGCGTCTGGAGCTGACAAAATGCAGATCACGGATAAGCTTCGAACTCTTCATCCTGCTCTTAATGAAAGGGCTCACAAGCTAACCGATTTGATTTTCGAACTTGTAAACGAGTATGCCCTTTCTGTTCACCAACATCAACAGAAAGCAGCCAAGAAAAGACAACGCGATGACAGAGATGCAGAAGCTAAAGCTGCGAAAGCTGGCAAAATATCTAGTGACGTCGTGGATAGAGCACCAACAGAAGCAGAAAATGCGTTGACAAATATGCAAATCAAGGAAATGATGGCCAACGCTCAGCGAATGATTGAGCAACGAAAAAAAGCATTACATGTTTTGACGGCTTCTTCACTTCCGCCACCGGGTGTTGTCGTTCCGCCTCCAATGCAAGTAATACATGTTCCGATTCCTGCGAAGGAATTGCCAACTCCACCCTTGGTGTTTGAAGGAGACAAGAAAAGCAAGTTAGCCGAATTACAAGCCCAAATTCAAAGTAAATTGGCCGCTGGAATTCTTAAATCAAAGGATGGGGCTGCTGATCCAGCAGGATTGTCTAAGCCTGTTCCTTTGCTTCTGGACAACGAAGGAAGAGCTATAGATGTGAGCGGAAAACAATTGCTATATCCCCAACACCAGCCAACTCTGAAAGCTAACATTCGAGCTCAAAAACGGGCAGAATTTAAACAACAGCTGACAGATAAAACAGAAACAGAAGAGCCGGAAGTTAACCTATATTTTGATGACAGACTTGCCCCTCTCACAGCCTTAAAAAAGGGAGCGGACAGGCGTAAGAAAGCATTAAAGTTTAATGAACCTGGAAAGTATGTTGCAATTGCTCACAGACAAAGAATGCAAGCCCAACTTTCGAAATTGCAACAGGAAATTGCAGATAAAGCTAGAAAAACAGGAATTTCTACCGCTGCCCGCTTAGCAAAGTTGTCTGGAGCAGCTTCAATGTCAGCTGATAAATCACAGGAATATATTCCCCAGTTAGAGTGGTGGGATTCCCTACTTCTGGATGAAAAAGACAGGGATAACAATAAGGACCATGTCACCTATGATTCCCCGATAAAAGAGGAGGCAATCACCAACCTTATTGAGCATCCTACTCAAATGAAGTGCCCTACAGACCCACATGAACCGGTTTATATGCCTGTATTTCTCACAGCCAAAGAGCGAAAAAAGTTAAGAAGACAAAATCGGAGAGAAGCATGGAAAGAAAAGCAAGAAAAAATTAGATTAGGACTCGACCCGGCCCCTGCGGCGAAAGTGAGAATTTCCAATTTGATGCGCGTACTTGGTGTAGAAGCTGTTCAGGATCCAACAAAAGTTGAAGCTCACGTAAGGGCTCAAATGGCAAAGAGACTCAAGACTCATGTAGATTCTAATCAAACAAGAAAGTTAACTCCAGAGCAAAGGAAAGAAAAGAAGCTTAAGAAGATAGTTGAAGATGTGACATTAGGGGTTAATGTCGCCGTGTACAGAATAGATTGCCTTGGAAATCAGTCCAAGCGATTTAAAGTGGACACTGTGGCCAAGCAGTTACATATGACAGGATGTGTTGTTATGTATAGAGAATGCAACATCGTCGTCGCTGAAGGAGGACCAAAGCAGCAGAAAAAATACAAAAGGCTAATGATGAATAGGATTAAATGGAATGAAGATATGGTGAAAGACAAAGAAGACGTTCCTAACAAATGCGTCCTTGTATGGGAAGGAATGACAAAAGAAAGATGTTTCCAAGAGTTTAAATTCAAGGCATCAAAAACTGAGGAAATTGCAAGAGATTTTTTGAAAAAATATGGAGTTCAACATTACTGGGACTTGGCCCTCAGTGGTACTGTACTTGAGACAGTTGCAGATAATTTGTGATCAAAAGACAAAAATAGGTACGTTTTCCCTTCTTTTATTAATTAAGTCCAGTCCAATGTACTCTGCGCATTTTACTTTTACATCTAGACACATGTACCAAAATTATTAAATCGACATTTCTTTTATGTAGGCATGTAATCTAAATGCGGTTAAATGCATCTTTAAAATGAGGACCTCAAAATCGGAATCACATTACTTAAGAAGAAGATTGAAATTGGAAAAGGAGGATAAGCGTTTCACAGCTCATTGTCAAATTGTATTCAAATGCGTGACGAGTTTAGTTTCCAGCAGAATTCTTCTCAGTCTAATATTTTAATTCAATCTAGGAATTTGGCTTTTTTGGTATCCTGTAAACGATGTTCTTAGATCTGCAATCTTAGAAGAATTTGTTTGCAATATTCTAGTTTATACTTTTCTCTCTTCAATAGTTCAACATCATAATTTACATAGTTATATTTGTAACTTTCGTTAACACATTAGTTACTTATACCAATTACAAATAATTAGTCCTGTCAAAGAAATTATTAACATTAACAAAACATTCTTTTTTGATTACGTACTGCTTATAATTTTATAATGAATTATTGACAGGCATTGTTGCAGATGTGTGTTAATCGAACTCGTTAATCATGTGTGTGTGTCTATTAATTTACCATAACCTACCTAAATCTATGTTTATGCCCTTAAAAATGTACTAATTTAGTAATACGTGCTACTTTTGGGTTGCACACAACTATCATATAAAAATATATAACAAAGTTTGTGAATTACAATTTGAGCAAAAACATCACAAATATTGAATGTCAAATATTTACCATTTAGCAATCCATTAACGGCAACCTTATTCTATTTTTGACGCGTGTGTAAGAATGGTTTCGTTTTAAGCCATTTTTGTGTGTTAACAATACCCATAAAATCTGAGTAGTATATATAACTTATTTATAAAAATGAAAAATTGGTAATGTAATGTAACTTTGGTTAACTTGTATTAATGTTACGTAAAGACCTTATATGGAAATCATATTATTTTATATCACCATTATTTAGAAACATCACGATGTGTTAAGTACGCGAAAAGGGAATTGGATTGTGATTCAGATCAATTATTTCAATAAAAAATGTGAAATCCTGTACCAAAATTGTAAAATTCTTATATTAATATGTGTGCGCACATTATATAGAATCATATTCTAAATCCACACGAGTAGATAGATAAATAGTAAGTATTTTCTTTACTAATTGATCATGTATTTACATTTTGTTTGTAATTTGCTTAACTGAAGTATGGTAACAATTTATACCTATACACATAAGCGTAGGTTCCCATTTCGTTATAGTTTGGCTACAAGAGTTATACAGCATGGAAGGGGTAGGATGTAAGGACGGATGATAATGCAAGCTTTAATGGGTATTTAATGTCAAGAGGTCAAGGCTATTGATATGTATATTGGTTTAGCCTATCTGTGATACACTATTACGTGATGATGTGGAAGCTGCCATTGACAGTGTCACATACTTAATCCAAGTATTATCTATATAGGTATGACCCAATGACCACTGTATTGAACAAATCCAAAAGATATAAAAGGACAAATTAAAATCTCATCCATGTGCATATTTAGAGTTCATTTCAATTATAAGTCTGCATTCATTACATGAACTCTGTCGATAATTTTATGAATCGTTTCACTAACCACCTTATTTTGTTATTGTTTTTCACATTTTCCCATTTTCAAATTTTTGTGTTTCTAAAATGGTAAGTTCAATATTTTGTATTATACTATCATGTGCGAGCAATAAAAGATTTAATTACTAACCTGTGTGGTGAAACAGAGCCAACCAGAGCAAAAATTCGTCCTAATCGACACGGATGCGGGTACTGACGATGCTTTGGCCATTATGATGACCATTGCAGCTCACAAACGCCCGGATGTCAATTTAACCATTGTGGGAGTCGTTTGCGTAAATGGAAATACGAAATTGGACAATGTTGTCCAGAATGTAGCCAGAACAATGCTATCAACAAAAAGCAATGTAAGTGTATACATGAAATTACATTATATTCTAATACCTACCTTCAAGTACTTTACCAAGTTATGTACGCACTCGTTTCATGAAAAAAATGTGTAACATAAAGATGAAATATTATTCGTAAGCATAAACATTTTTAATTAACTATTAAATTGCAAGCACCTGTAAAAATAGAAGAACTGTTAAATTTTAATAGTTTCCACTTTACGCTGGATGCCGAGCCCCAATTGTAGACCCTTTCGTGCTAACATCCCCTCCTTATCATGGTGAAGATGGATTTGGTGATGCCGGACTACCTCCAGTATCTGCATTTTTGGAGAAGGAGCATGGTGTCAATGCTATCATTGAATTCGCTCATAAATACAAAGACCAAGGTAATTGCTCCAACTACTATTTATTATTTTAATATTTAGGATTAATTTTATGCTTGGAAAATTTGTCAAAATGAAAAATTCCTGCTTTGTGGTTTCAGGAAAGCTGACTATTCTTGCGTTTGGTCCTATGACAAATTTGGCCATGGCAGTGAGGATGGATCCAACAATTAAAGATGAAATCAGGGAAATTTACGCAATGGGAGGAAATATGGAAGGTATAAATAAATATCGTGGTACATAAGCTATGCTCTATGCATCATTTATATCGACGATTCTGTATTCCTCAAGTTTTCGATACACTAGCTACTCCAACACCTGCATAACTTGTATTGTAAAAGTTATTGTTTGTTTCTATTCTAAAGGTGTAGGGAATGCAACGGTTTCTGCAGAATTTAACTTTGCTGTCGACCCCGAAGCTGCATATATAACTTTAGGCTCCTATAATTGTCCATTTTTTATTGTACCTTGGGAAGTCTGTAAAACGCAGGGTACTTCCCTAGTAAGTGTGCAGAGTTTACAGCTACCAGCTAATATTTACTACTTTATGCTTCCTAATTTTACCTTATATATTTTACTATCACGATTAAATTATCTACAGGAATGGAGAAGGGAAGTTTTGGGCAGCATAAACTCGTCTCAGGCAGAACTTCTTAACCAAATTGAAGCAAAATCATTAGAAGATTCAGATCTTTGGATGCCAGCAGATCAGCTTGCAGCTGCAGCTTTATTGGAACCTTCGGTAGCTCGGACGTACAAAGGAAAGCCGTACAAAGGAAAAGTAATTAAAATTATCTATACATACAGGGTCAAAAATTTGTGTTCGAAATGCAATTTATCTGCAATACTTCTACTTATATTAAATAAAATTATTTGCAATATAGCACCGTATCTCCTTTAAATCAAAAACGTTGATAAAGAAGCATTGCACTGTGGAATTATCTGGAAGATATACCAGAGGGCTAATGGTTGTGGACCATAATGGATTTCTTGAGAAGCCTGAAAATATTACCATACTTACTGAATTTGACACTGAACTATTTCGGAGGATGCTGATCTGGGGTGCTGGGGGACCATATTATAAATAACCTAATTTTAATTTTCGCTAATTTCTTATATGAATGTATTGTGTACATGTACTGTACATACCTACATAATTCATGGTGAACTATGCATAAATATAAATTGTTTTTAATTATATTACCAAAGTTAATTGGATCAATTTATATTTTCATATGCAACTATTTTGCTATGTGCTTATATGTGAAATAGCTGTTTGTAAAAATGTAATTTAAATCTGGCTAAGTGTTTCTGTGATTTAAAATAATAAATTTAGTACCCATTGTAAATAAATTGCTAATTAGGATTTCAAAATGAGTTTTCAGAATTGCTGAAACGCCAAAGCACTTCGCGAACTTGTTTGATAATTCGTTACTAATTTATGATGCGATGAATACTTTAATAATCAAACAAACCCATTTGACACATAAATAACATTTATTTAGCAACACGCAATATTGAGTATAACTTTGAGCTCTGATAATATCCTATTACATCCATTTGTCCATATATAGTAGTCATGCTTAATCATATTCATACATTTTCGTTTTAGTGTACGGAAAGTATTCAACACGCACGCAACCCAATTCTGACGTGACATATTTGCATGACTTGACAACAATATACACAACACTCGTTTAACGACACAACAAAGTAACCTTAAATACACACAGCACAATGTACCAATTACTAGTTAGGTTACAAATAGATAGAGTAATACGCATTTATCGATTCATCGCTATAATTTTAAATTCCAACCGTTTTAAGGGGGACTCGATGGGTAGCACGGATAGGAGAACGGGTCACCAGTACAAGTTAGACAAAAATGGGTCACATA
>JAQFYC010005073.1:0-15316 GCA_034694165.1 Tomocerus mixtus
AGTTACACAACTCTGGCTTACACAATCACAATACAACTGCTTTACGTTTTTGACAATTGGTAAATGGGCCGCTCTCAATTTTCGAGACAGATCCAATTTAGGACAGGACACACACATACCTATACACACAGGTAGTGTGTATTTACTTTTATGGGCTTCTCTTCAATCGGTTACTCCATAGAATACTGTTACTCCATTGAATCCACCGTTTCTTTCGCGTCATCGGAAACTCTCCAGAGAAATACGTATCCAATAGCCGTCATAACTCATTGTTCTCTTTCTTTTAATCTGTATAGTACGCCGTTCCAGCCTATGCCCCAACTGTCGTCAAGCAAGTTGTTAGTGCTACATAAAACATTTCTATTTTTACTTTTACTTTCTATACATTTATCTTGCATGCTGTGTAGGATAAGGCTTTTCATTCTTAGAAACTCGTAACTCGAAACTGTCCATATGAATTCAACTCAACAACTCCAACTCCAACCAAATCCCTTCCCACCATCAGAATTTAGCACTTTGGGCCACTAATTAATTACTTTTGGAGCTCTAGAGAGAAAATCAACAATAATTTCCGGTTCCCTTACTTTTGTATATAAATATAATTCAGTATATCACTTTTCAAGAAAGTCTTACAGGGAAAATTAGTTTCATCATTCATGGGAATGAGAAAATAGATTAGCGTGTTCATGAAATGCTTATAAAATGTATGGCTACTAGATTTCTACAGTAACACAGATAGTAACAGAGAAATCTCATCTCTTGTTTGATCTTCTTAAAATAATCCTAACCTCTTAGTTGTTATTATTGTTGGAAGAGTTGTGAACACTAGATATGTAATCCATTTTAATGAAAACTCATTTCCGCTTAGCTACTACAATAAGTAAATACATGCATACTATAATTTGCAGTAGTTTTATCGTTTTTGCGAATGTGCAAATATTCATCCCAAGTTTTAAATACCAAGTTTCCCTTTAGGCACTTTTTAACCATTCCTATCCGGTTGAATTCAGGGAAATCAAGCAGGATGTGAATTTCTATCGTTATTCATATTTGAAGAAGGCAACTAGTGAGATTTAGGATAAAGCGCAGTAACTAATGCCTAAAGATTAAATAGTACAATACAAGTACAAGAGTAATAATATAATGATTGTAAATTGACAGGCCCCAATCGTCGCCAAGGCTGTCGTTGCCCAACCAGAGCCATACGATCCTCATCCACAATACAACTACGGATACTCCGTCTCTGACGGAATCACCGGAGACCAAAAGCAACAATCCGAATCCCGCGACGGAGATGTCGTCCGTGGACAATACTCCCTTGTTGAGCCCGATGGTTCCATCCGTACCGTCACCTACACCGCTGATGACGTCAACGGATTCAACGCCGTCGTTGAACGTACCCCAGGAGTCGCCAAGGTTGCCGTAGCCAAGGTTGCCGTCGCTGCCCCAGTAAGGACGAAATAATGACTTTTTTTTATCATCTTTCCCGAATTATGAAAAAACTAGTATTTTTTACCCGTGGGAAATACGGGCGTACCTAGGGGAATATTTTCCCTCTGTAATTCTAGTAAAATACTTAATCAAAAAATCGTTCTCTTTACTAAACTAAAGGTTTATAACTATCCACAGGTTGCCTACGCCCACGCCCCAGTTGTCGCCAAGGTCCACGCTCCAGTAAGCTAATGAACGATATTTTTAAAAATTGCATATAAATTTTAGGACTATTTAATTGACAACCCCCGTTCTATTTGCTAAATAAAGTATTTTCCCCAACAGGTCGCCTATGCTCAACCCGCTTATGCCGCCGCAGCTTATGCTCAACCAATCGCTAAGATCGCCGCTCCAGTAAGTTAAAAAACAATATTTAAAAATAATTATTTTCGTAAATAGGTAAAAATATAAGCACATTTAATTGACAACCCCCTTTCTATTTGCTAAACTAAAGTATTTTCCCCAACAACAGGTCGCCTATGCTCAACCCGCTTTGGCCTACGCCCAACCCGCTATTGCCAAGATCGCCGCTCCAGTAAGTTCAAAAGCAATAAATACCTCAAAACAATTATTACCATAATTAGATTTAAAATAAGCCCATTTAATTGACCATTACCCCCGTTCTCTTTACTAAACTAAAGTTTGGACAATTTCACCAACAGGTCGCCTATGCTCAACCCGCCTATGCCGCCCCAGTCGTAGCTAAGGTTGCCGCCCCAGCCGTAAGAGAAAAATCTTAAAATCTTAAATATATTCCTAAACTTAATTAATTAAGACATTCATATTGAAAACCCCCATTTTAATATTTTCGTGATTTTTGTAGAAAATTAAATCTAATGTGACAATTTGTTCTCTTTACCCTCTACTAACGTTTAGTACGCTTATGCTCCACAGGTCTATGCTCAACCCGCCATTGCTAAGGTCGGAGTTGCCGCCTACGCCACCCCAGCCGTCGTCAAGTCTTTCCACAGCGGCCCAGCCATCAACTACGCCTATTAAACTTCTTCTAAACAACTATCCTCTTATTAGATTTTAGCCATATTGTCAATTAGCCTTATCTGTTTGAGTAACTGTTATCTGACTGTTGCACCTTTAACTAGATGCCTTCCCAGATATTTTGCTCAGAGCTTCTCTTGTGATCTTTCTGTTTCTCTCTGACTTCTCTGTTATCCTTTGACCTGTGCGATTCTCATTTCAAACAGTTTCTCTTCTATTTACTTCTCTTTCCTAAACATACTCCTCTGAACTCTTCCATTTCTCCCTGTTATCTTCTGACCTTTATCTTGTTAAAATTTTGTTTCATATTTAATTCTGTACTGTCTATGACTCACTTCGACTGTATTGTATTTAATTGTTACATCTTTGTTATCTAATTTCTTGAAAAGATATACTCATGGTGTGCTCCGTTAAGGACCGTGCCTATGAGTATTGTGTCTACAAATGTTAATTTATCATATCCCCAGCAAATGAAGAAAAGTGTTATTATATTGAGTTGTGCCCTGCCTTCTATTGGCAGTTGGAATGGAAATGTGGCTTCTATTTAATAAAGTTATATTTTAAAGCATAAACAATTTTGATTCTACTTCATAAATTCATTATTTTCATAGATGAGTTAATCATATCGTGCAAAAGAATATTGTATATTGTATTCATCTCTAGTCAATAATAAAACTCTGCACACTTAGGTACAAATACATATGTATCTTCAACATTCCCTGCTCAAGCCATAACTGATACTGACTTATTAGTGAGACTATATTATATTTAGTTCGAGTGGTTGCGGTTAGTACATCCGTTTTGCGTTGGTTTATTACTGAGCCCATCTTACATTTGCTAGTGTGTAGCAGTTGTAAAGTTTTAAAGCCTATTTTTGTAGCTGACATAATATGGTATGTACATAGTAATCCCAAAAGTGTGTATTCAGGCGCCAGGCTGCATAATAAATCTATCAAAGACACGACTGTCGACTGGAAAGGATAAAATGTTCCTTTCATTAAATTAATACATATTTTACGTTGCATAAATTTATTGTCCAACGAAAACAAGGCTAATTTTTAGCCAGCCCGAGTGTTCGAGGGTGGCTCATGTAATCGCAATATCTGTTTGTCTGCCATCACTCTAACCCATGAACGCATCGAGTTAGGATGATGACAACATGCCCTTGCTTGGTATGAATAGGAATATCAGACACTGCTTCCACACTTTTGCTGATTTTACTTTTACATAAATGAGCATAGTATTGTAGAAAATATATTTTGTTGTATCTATCTACTTATAAGGGATTGCTGTGGTGATAATCTTGTATTTAATTGTCAAGATAGGTTAATATAGTGATTATCTTGTATTCCATAGTCAACATGGGTTTCTATGGAGATTCTCTTAAATTATTAATCAAAATAAATGGATTGCTATGGTGATTATCTTAAATTAATATAGTCAAGATAGGTTACTATGGTGATTATCCTGTATTTATATGGTCAAGATGGGCTGCTATGGTATTAGCAAATTTTTCCATAGAAACACCTAAGTTTTGTGAATTTTTACATAGAAACACTAAAATTAATTTTGTGAATTTTTCCAAAGAAACCAAAATTAATTTTGTGAATTTTTCCAAAGAAACACCAAAATTAATTTTGTGAATTTTTCCAAAGAAACACCAAAATTAATTTTGTGAATTTTTCCATAGAATTCCGTAGAACTCTAGCTTGAATATTTTCAATTCCTGTTTATAAGGAAATTATTAGTATGCAACTTTACACTCACTCGGATTTTCAAATAAACAATCTTAACATAAATATTCACTTCAAAAACTATTAAAAAAACAAATGGAGTAATGTATTAGTCTGTTGCAATATGAACATGTGGTCGTGTGTAAAGGCAAATATTGGCTAGCATGCCATAACCATTAGACTTGGTTATGTGTAGTGGGGTTCAGAAGTCAGTAAGTAAATTCACCAACGCCCTGAATTACGAAATGTACTATAATATTATAGGAATATGGGTATAACATAACTTAAGATGATTAGGTAAACCTAGTTTTGCAATAAATGTAAAACTAAAAATGCGTACTATTATTATTATTTGTGAGCTACTTAGGTAGTTACAAAAAGGGTTTCCTGTATTCTGCGCCAACGTTAAATAGAAGTGTAAATCAGTTTTTTCATAATTGTAGACAAAATCCCAGGCATTGTTTTTACGTAATAAACCTTCCATCAAATATACCTTTTGCCAAAGATGTCCCAAATCTATCTTTACCCACACCAGTTTTTATTAAATGCAGATGGAACCATTCAAGGGATTTTAAAAAATAAATATAAGAAAAATCGTCCAATTTACATACGAAGTGAGATTAAATCCCTTCCCTTAAATTGTACATGGGATGGGATTTAAATCTCATACAATGGTATGGGAAAATGGGTATTTAACAAATTGCTCATTATCATAAATATCTGTATATTACATATTAACTTGCACATGTCCAAATCTTTTGATGTAAGGAATTCAAATATATGAGTCTCGATTTGCTCCATACATGTATTGTATTTATATTTATCAAATATTTATATTTACATTATTTATCTCAAACACGAAACCCTGTGTAGTTAAAAATCCCAAATCCCTGAAACACGTGGCAGGTTAATACATTATGGTTGTTGTGAAATACATTCCAATTTCCAACCCACGGTTTGTTGAAAAAAGAATACTTCGTCAATATATGTTTACAATGGCAACTGTAGGGTGCGTGACTGCTGTCCATCAATATTTCAAATTTTACTCATTATGGCGTATAACACCTTTCATTTGGAATGGAAATACAAAAAAATGCTCACATACGAAAGACAAAGTGGCATTGACACATCTGTACACAACATACATACTAGGCTGTTCCGTAATTGTATATATGGGACTGGCCGCCTTGCAAAGGAACTTTTTGTTCGAGATGACAACTTCGAGCCATACCAGGTCGTCATGTACATGTTTTACATTCTGTGTCTCTACATATCCGGCTCCCTGAATACGATTATCATTTTTCAGAAGGATGTCGTCATCACGGGGATCAATTCTGCAATGCGGTGGGACTGGCACTATACAGGTACAGTATATATAGCTATTTCTAAATATCGTCACACACATACACTTCAAAAGTATTTTAACTATTTATTTCAATTTTTTAAATTTTTATTTTTATTATATTTCAAATTAATTTAGCTAAATATTGCCCACCTGGAAAAGACTGGAGTCATGCACACTCCTTTGTAGAAAAGTGCTTGTGCTATTTTCTACCGGGAATGCAATTCGGAACCATATTTGCTGGACTTATTTCCTTCGCCTTCCCCATCGACCCCCTCCAGCGGCTCCTACTGGATTATTTTCCAGAAATATATGAAGAACACACCATGGAGATCAAAATCGTAGCATTTTTTGCAATCGTAGTAGCAGCTGTATATGTCATGAGTCCAGTAATTCTCTTTGTTACATTTGCAACTGTCTATTACACAAGAATGCAGTTTTGGCTCACGGTGCTCAGTGGCCGAAATCATTCAACAAATGGAAAACGAGCAGAAGAAATACTAAAGCAAGACTCCAGAGTCGAATCCATGATAATGTATAAAGCATGTTATATGGCTAACATCTGTACATTAGAAATCTGTGAGTACGGAATCCCAGCAATTGTAGGATTTGCATCCCTAATGGCGGTATGTACGAATTTTGCAACCGTAAAGCTGAATAAGGTCATCCCGATGCCGGGATTCCTTTTGATGCCAATGATTTCCCTTGTAATTCATGGGGCGTACACCATTCTATTCTCAAAAATAGCGGAAATCCTAGAGGATTCTAAAGATTACAAATTAAATCAAATGAAAATGCAAAACACACACCTACGAAAAATGCCAGGGCGTTGCGCCCAATTATAACACCATGTGGCCCATTTTTCAATTTTGATCGTGGATCTACGTTGACGGTAAATGGTTTCATTATGGACATGTCCATCGATTTAATCATGTCGGTCAACATTGAAAATTGATATAGACATGACCAATCTATTCGTGAAACTCCTTGGTTTCACACTACCCCTGTAGCCAAAATTGTGGGATTTGCTATTGGGTGCTAATCTTAACATTGTAATCTTAACACCAAACTTAACATTTTAATGTACTGTTTATAATGCTAATTTAGTATAATTATGCAACATTACACTCACTCGGGCGGGCTGTATATGGTGGCTTGGCAGGTTTTCAACTAGTCTATTAAGATACATCTCCCCATATCTATTGCATATTGCATATAGTAATGTCAGCTCTTGCTTTAAGAATTCCTATGATTATGATTTCATGAAAATGTTAAACTGTCATCGTATGAGAATCTTAATGAAAGTTATTTATGTTGTGCTAAGTGGACTTTAGTATGTGAAAAATTGCTCAATAAGACAACAAACGCCATGATTACATGTATCAAAACCTACTTAATGTGTATGCTTTTACTAATATTGCTATCTGTCACTTGAAACCAAATATCTTAATATGCTTAAAATGACGTAACTATATTTCAACTCGCAGAGCAAAGAATTAAAGCATCTGCCATGGCATTGCTGAAGTTCAGCTTAAGTATTCGACAGGATTGCATATACTAGCTGCTCGGTCTGACCATAATTTATTAATATCTGTACTGTACATCCCAATTTTTGCGTAAATTAAGTAAAAATGTCTCCAGTTACAACTCGTAAAATTATCCTCACAGAGAGCGATGCTGCTCCCGGCCCGGTCTACACTTACAGGTAACTTATTAAAAATTTTGTAGCCACTAAATAGTAAGAAACGAAGAAATTTCAGTTTATTTTTCAATTTAAATAGAATATTTGTACAGTTGCAATATACAAATGTGCCTGGATATATGTGTTGTATTAACATTTTAATTATTTAAGTACCTAGTCATAAATACTTCTCATAAATCTAAAATTTATAGGGATTCATATTCATAGTAAGGTAATCTTTCATTTTACAGGTATTACAATTACAGGCAGGTAATTATAAAAGTTCTGATTTTGGTGTACTATACAATGCAGGTGTAGATTTTTATTGAAACTGTCTTTGCTTCATAAATATGTGTGCACAAATAGACACTAAGATAAAACAAGTTTGTGGGCAAGGTCAATATGACTCCACACTGGAATAGTACATATCACACAGTACAGTATGCAAAGGAGACAGATACTTACAAGCTATTTATTAGCTGAAGAGTTGGGTAACCTCTTATCGGATATCTGTCTCTGTGATTGTCCTTCAACTCTGGATGTAGTTTTAGGCATTACCTATCCACATAGAAAAGATTCTCTCCATGCTTTACAACAGCTCAGTTCCAGTCAGATAGGAGAGATAGAAACACAAAAGTTATCTGTCAAGTTTAGTTAAAAATTTTTTCATTCTTTAAGTTTGATCAAAAATCATTTAAAAATAAACATGGCTCCAGTAGCAAGAAAAATTATTTCTACCACAAAGGCACCAGGAACTACTTTGCCACTTAGGTGAACTTTATTGGCACAATTTTCTTGATATTTTGTATTCGCATAGGTATTATGTAAACGTTAATATACTATATTATAATTTTAATTAACAAATGTTTGTTTTTACAGTCAGGCTGTCCTCGTCGACAATAAAACTTTGTACATCTCTGGACAGTTGGGAATTACTGTAGATGGGGACCTTGTAGAAGGCATGGAAGCCCAAACAAGGCTTGCTTTGGATAACATTGGACATATTCTTGCAGCCGCTGGAGGATCGTTTAAGAATTGTAAGTACAACATGTGTACCTAATTAGTAATTAATTTTTATCCATTTATTTATGAATTTTTACACAAGAAATGTTTATATGAATTATATGCGATGACTTTTCTTTTAGCTATATATTACATAGAATTAATTTTCCTTTTCCTATATTTACAGTGGTAAAAGTTACAGTTCTCCTGTCTGACATCAAGAATTTCCAAACAATGAACAAAGTTTACACTGAATGTAAGTGCTTAAATTATTCCATAAATTGTATATATTCTCCTGTGTTACTTATGTACTAATTTTATACACAATAGTTTGCCTTGCGTACTATTTATCTGAATATAAGTGGGATTGATGAAAATAAATGTTTTTCTTTATTGTTTGACAGATTTCACTGACAGATTTCCAGCAAGAGCAGCTTACCAAGTTGGACATTTGCCACGGGTAATTTTAATTTATTTATTTGTTAACAACTTTGTAGCTGTCCCTGCATAGTTTATTTTTCGATAAGAAATACTAGTTGAGTGATGAGTGCATTTCTTTTTGTTTTCAGGATGGCCTTATTGAAATAGAAGCTGTTGCTATCGTCGGTGAAATTGATGAGCAGTAATAACTGTGCTCGTAATTTGTACTTGCAAAAAATGGTGTAACTGTAAAAATGTGTGTGGACTTCTGTCCAATTATTGGCTGTAAAATAAATATTTTGAGATTTGAAAACAATTGAAGTTTATCATAAATGTTGTACTTTGTTATTCCATACAGATCTATATTTTATTATTTAAATAAATTAAACAATTTAGTTTTTAGTTGAAGTATTAAATCAGATAAGATTTCATTGGTACATATGTATTACTAAGCAAGCCTTAACCAAATATACATTAGTAGAATATAGAAAATTCACTAGCTATCTGTACTTCAAAAAATACTTTCGCCCCGCCCCCATTACATTGAATTGCCTCAACATCTCTAAAGTGATAGACACGCTTTATCAATTAGTAAAGGTATACCGAAAATACCGGCGATGATAGGATCTCATGATACTTTATATGCAAATTAAATGGTCATAATTGAAAATCTTACAATTAGGTTACTTTGAAAGTACCTATATACAAATAGATATACCTAAACGTGTACTTAATAAGGCAAATTAGTGATCTAAATAACAGACGGCTCGACTGAAACAATATTATTATAACAGGCAAGCATATAATCTCTGCATAAATATATAAAGTACCTACGTAATGAAGATCAATAAAGAGCTATTTATTCGAAAATGATAAGGACACTGACTGTTTGAACCATGTAAATCAGTGCTGTGTATTATTAGACACAACATATTACAAGTGTCAAAATTAGAGTGATAAATTATGAATAATGAGCTAAAATTCATCTTTAATTAATGTGCTTCCAGTAAATGTCAAGGTATTATCTTAGTGTGCAAAATATATGAGCCTTGATATTTATTTAGCGCATATCTATTTAATTTCACATGGAATACTTTAATATTAATCAAAATTTCTAGTATAAACACTACCACCACCACCGGTTATGACATGCATACATATATTTATAGTCTATAGTCGGCAAAGGCATGTACCTATATCGTCTATCGGCATATTATATCATCAAATTCAATATTGCTGTTAATACCTAAACACTGTATTTTTGCAGAGGAAATATGCTACAAGTTCGGTAATCCACAATATTATAAATATGTACCTAAATTGAGTAATTAGTAATTTATTATAATAATTTACGAGCAGAAAAGTGACAGAATGACACAAGTGACATGTCAAGTGTCAAATGAAGACGAGTGTGTCATAATTTTTATTTAATATCAAAATTATCACACGTTATCAGTGTCAGTGTCTTTCTTGATGGTTTTGAATAAGATGTCAAGCTTAATGTCGCAATCGTAATGTGTTATGTGTACTTTACATAGGCACACTGGGTATTGCGAGTTTATACATTTACATGCTTTAAACTATTTCTGATTCCTTTGCTTCAATTTTCCTTACTAATTTTGCTTAGCTAATCAATTTATGATTATATATTATTTATTACACGCTTCGCAGTGAATACTTACATGTGCAAATGTCTTAAGTTCGATTTACAGAGGACAGATATTGATATATTGATATAAATAAAAATCTTAACTACTAGCTGCTGAAAGAAACACCAATTCACCTATGTAATGTACTTACTTAAGCTATAATATTTATATAAGCAAATATGATAGATGGAGATTAATTGAAATGAATAATTGTGTTTTGTAAATTAAAAAGTTAATTAAGGTACTATGCATAAGAACTAGTAAGTCCCGTTCCCGTCTGGTTACTTAAATAATATTTGACACCATGCATGATGTAGTATTAATTAATTCCTCAATTCTCCACAAACTCCCAATACTGCCACATGAAAAGAGAAGTCTGAAGCATAACACTATTGTGAATTACATGAATTTGCAATATTTTTATGTGTAAGTGACCAATATTAGCCATTAGATCCCGATAGCTAATTGCTAGATAAATTATACAAGAGTACAGATTTACTGGATTGCACAGAAGCATTAATAAGTTCGAAGAAATTGTCTGGAATACTGGAGAAAATGAGCATTAATACAATTTCAGACAAACTTTCGAAAAATAGTACCCTTGTAGCGAAGGGGCTGGGAATTATTTCAGGAGATGAAGACAAGAAAATCTCTGAATTAAAATGGAACCTCCTGAAAGAGGAAGTGAGTCTCCCTGCTGCTGTTCTTAACGAAAAATTGCTCCAATCAAATATTTCTTGGATGAAAACGTTCATGAACTTTTACAAAATTAAACATTGTCCACATGGAAAGACGAGCATGTGTCCTGAACTTTTCAAAATGCAAGTTGAAGACGGGGACGTATGGGGAATAACATTAGCCACCGCTCCTCAAGTGCAACTTGCTCATTCTTTTGGTGTTAAAAGAGTCCTGCTGGCAAACCAACTTTTAGGCAAGACAAATCTGGAGATAATTTCCAACATTTTAAAGGCGGATCAAGATTTCACCTTCATTTGTCTTGTCGACTCTGCTGAAAATGTGGACCAACTGGGAGAATTTTTCAAACCGAGGAATCAGAACATAAAAATTCTTCTGGAGATTGGAATTTCCGGGGGGAGGAATGGAACTCGGACTGTTGAAGATGACAACAAAGTGCTTTCAGCCATCGCCAAGTGGCCGGGGACCCTCAGCCTTGTGGGTATCGAATTTTTCGAAGGAATTTTAAAAGACGAAACCAAAGTTCGTGAATTCATCCAAAAAAGCATTACAAGGACAAAAGAACTTTGCGAACAGAAGAAATTTGCTGATAATTCAGTAATTATCACAGGAGCTGGTTCCGCCTGGTTCGATGTCGTAGCTGAGGAATTATCTACGGCAAGGCAGCAATTAGAGAATTCTGATTCGGGCCTGAAATTAGATATTATTTTGCGACCCGGATGTTATGTGACACACGACAGAGGATTCTACGGGGAAATCGATCAACGCATACAAAATAGAATTCCTGTAAAATCTTTGGAAGGTAAAAGACTTTTGCCGGCTTTGCAGATTTGGGCTTATGTTCAATCGATCCCCGAATCTCTTTTAGCGATTATAGGATTCGGAAGAAGGGATGTGTCATTTGACGGCGGATTCCCAATTCCATCTTTACATTTTCGGAGTGGATGGGAAACTCCTCGGAAGGCTTCACCCCACTGGAGAGTTACTAGCATGATGGATCAGCACGTATTCTTAAACTTAAACATTGAAAACCGGGAACATGGGAATAAAGAAAAAGAAGAGGAAGATTCTGACTCTTCTCAAGATACTCTTCAAGTTGGCGATATTCTCATCTTTGATATTATTCATCCTTGCACTACATTTGATAAATGGAAGCATATTTTAGTATCCAATGAGCAATTCGATGTTGTAAATGTTTTTACTACATATTTTTGAATATGTTTCTCGAAAATTCATTAAAGTACATTTGTACATGACATAAAATTGATGAAAACCCTATTCGCAAATCTCTGCTCTAGTTTTATTTTATTTAGCAATAGCTTTCTGCAAACCATTAGTTTGATACAATTTCAACTTTAACCAATCTAATAAAATATTCTCATACTAAAGTAAAGATACCACAGCACGAAAAATCTGCTTTGGCACTCGTAATCCCTGCAATACCACAGAGGATATCAATTACTTATCGTAAAAGCATTAATTTCTATTTCTATCATCGAGAAAGGCGGAGAAATGTTTTATTTGTTGCCGAATTTTTTATATAGCATGTTTTTTGCTCGTTGCTATTTTTAGACTAGAAACTGTAGCTAAAGAAAGAAAAGTAGGTAAAAATAAACTGCAAAAGTAACACCTTCTACCTAAATCATGTTGTCGAGGTTTATATTTGGCTAGTGCTGCAAGTGCAAATACTATAGTGTAGTCTGTAGTGTATTGTATAAGTGTGTACATACTAGGACTAGGGTTAATCGGGAATCGATGAATCGCAAAATAAAATATAAAACTTTCTGGGTCAGCCATTCACCTCCCTGCGGGCCTACTCTAGAACTAGAACTAAATAGAATCAGAACCAGAACCAGAACTCTACCTGCTCCATAAACTCCGTAAGGTGTTTGTACATGCAACATATAACTACTACAACTACACTACAACATATAAATTTTATGTCCAATTTAGTCCTTCTCTTTGCTTTGTCCTCAAAATCAGGTAGTAATCACTCCTTGTTTTATTTCTGAACATTTTGAGTGTTATTTCAGCAAAAATCTATTTTTGATCTAAAATTAAACACATACTGTACAAAAATTCATATGCATTCTTCTCAATTGCACACTTTAGACAAATTCATAGGTACATTAGTATACGTGCAAAAGAATTTCGTGTTTAGTTTGTAAATCTTTCCACGAAAACTACATAAAGAGTAGCGATTCCTTAAGAGCATGAAATGTAAGCAAGCAATTTACTTCTTTCTACTTAAATAAATAAGCCCATTTCACCGAAACCTTCCCCAGTGTACTTTTTAGAATATAACACCCTACCATGTCCATATTGCATTCTAAAAACTGGCTTATTATTATCGTTTGATCTTGTTAAACCTGTATTCATGTAATTTGTAATACTAACACCTTATTGGTAGGCATTGTATGAAATGTAGTGCTTTATTATGAATTCTTGCTACATTTATTTACGACTTTCGTGCTCAGACTGCTGAGTAGCGTAAATGTGCGAATTTTGGTTATTTTTAGATCAAAAATAGTCTAATTACCTGTCACTCATAAGTCATAAATATAGTGTTGCGTTGACTGGAAGGAGGAAACGGGGAGAACCCGGTAGTAAATAAGCTAATACTGCTGCACGACCCGGACCATTACGTGAAATACAGATTTATCCGAAAATCAGGTAAAAGTTCATTTGGGTTAGCCAAATTCCTTCGCAAAAATATGAGACAGGTTTTCTTTGTTTTGTAAACTACGTATAAATAAATAAATGCGTCTGTAATTTTTACAGTGTGGTCGTTTGAAAGAGAAGAAAGCAATCTTATCATTGTGTGTAGATTTGCAATAAGTTGCACAATTACATTTTTGACAAATGTGTTACCACAAATCTCAGCATACTACTACCTGTAAATATTAAGTTCTGATCTAAAAATCATTATTATGGAATATTGTGTAAATTGTTAGGCAAAATATTCACTACCAACTACCTGTAATTCGTTCCTTAATGTAAACTCATGTTTATTTTATAAAATTGCAAAGTTCACCTACATATGCCAGTATAATTAAATAATTACGCAAGTAATCATAAAACGCCAAGTACAGATGGTTGCCTGTTTTCACCAGTTTTCAGCGCATACATTTTTATGTTGAATGTAATTAAATAATTATTTAGTTATTAAAACTACTGTAACTACCTGTGTGTGTATTAACCCAATTTTTACTGAAACATTAAAAATGCGCTGTTACTGCACTTCTGTAGCCAGCACGTACATAATAAGCTTAGTTTGCTTTAAAAATAGAAACATTCATGGACGAAATAGTCAGCAAAAATGTAATTAATATAGAGCTCAAAATAGATTTTTGCACGATATAATATAAATCTAGTTTATCAAAGCAAATGAAAAAAAGTTTGGGCCTTGTCTTTCTGGTCTTGATATTATTTCTTATATGTACTATGTACATATGTATCTGCAAATGAGGTGAAAAGTTTTTGTACCTACAGATATAGTAGATAGACTTTTTTATGAGAATTTTCGAAGAATACAAAGTAGACAGTTACTTATCGTTAGTTTTGTTTCATACGTGAGAAAGTTGGAATCCTAACTGTTATGAATGGATAGTTTAATAATAGTATACTATACCTATCCCTATTATCGTTCTAGTATCACCTATGGATCTAAATATAAATAGATTAATATGTATCAAGATAGAAGGAGTCCTCCCGTGGATCCGTATATATTTATACACTAATGAAAGGCATATGCATGGCTTGCTTTTGAAGAACTATTTACGATTTTATGGTTCGCAGATAAATCTATAAGGGAGTCGAGTTAAATGCCTTAGTAGTGGATTTCCCCGGAGACTTCCATTCACTTTGACTTTACTAGGTTTGCCTCAGTTTGCTTTTCCTGAAGGCTCGGCTAGGAATAGGAATCTTCTTGGATTCATATATGCATATATGTCGTAGGCGCATATTTAAGCAGCACCAGGTAAAAGACCCTTATATCGTATTACAAATATTATACATGAACAATACTTTTTTCACTTTTAAAATTTTTTTAACTAAAGTTAGTCAAGGTAAGCACGTGTTACCGTCATACGAATAAAAAGTATCTGAACTCAACTTTTGTTAGTTGAAAGTCTCAGTGAGATTAATGTTTACCTAGCTGACCTATGCTTTCATATATTTACTTAGCTAAAGATGTAATATTCAGTAGATGTAACTGTAGTATTGAATTCCTAAATAAATAGTGAAACATGGATTGCTACCCAACCACAATATTTACTTACCTGTCTAATTATTTATTTATTTAATA
>JAQFYC010005074.1:0-15316 GCA_034694165.1 Tomocerus mixtus
AAATATATCATTTATTTGCAAACGTCTGCATACATCTGAGATTATTTCTACGGGAAGAGATAGTTTACACGTAACAATATGCTTTGCTTTGTTGTTACAAGAAATTATGTCTATTATCTATTTATGTTAGAAGGGGAGACGAAATTCATCAAATGCTTACATAGTGTATATAAATACAATACTTCATATAGTAGACAAACAGTGCCGGAACCAGTAATAAAATTTGTTTGAAATTGTAAAACTATATTAATAATCTCGTTTTACATGCATGGAAGAATGTTGACATGTGAAGCATATCATATTATACAATATAGAAGCAACATATTATATAAAACCGTACAACGTATCAAAAGGTTAATATTATGATTATCTATAAGCAGAGGACAATATTGTTACCTATACAATATGACAATGAGTTTAGGTTTGTGATGTATACATAAATAGCTTGCGGATAAGGATATAAACAAAGGATTCGCGTAATAATATGATATGTAAAATCCGTAATGTGTGTGTATGAGGTGTTAGTCTCTGATCTGACGCGAAGTTGAGTAAATTGCATTAAAGAGTGGAAAAGGAGAGGAAAGGGCAGCAGAGTTTGGCAGCCAGAAGGGAAAAGTATGTTTGCGTGTGTACATTAGTTTAGTATGAGTATGAGTTGCATAATATTATTATACATATCCATATGATGTGATAGTGATGAGAAATGCAAATGCGAGGACAAAGTTTATGCATATTATGTCTGCCATACTACATCTACATGCATACACTATACACGCATAGAATTACATAAGAGAATGAAAGCTATGCAATGGGGAAAGGGAAACAGGCGTATCATTTGATTTCCCAATGAAAGTGACACGAGAGCCAGAGAGAACTGCTCCAAACTTTCCTTTTCCCTTTGCTGATGTTACGTTTGCTTTTACTTTTACCTACTACGAATCGTAGTAACGTACGTTTGCGTTATGTTATGTCATGTTTTCTAAGTACGCTGTGTTTCTGCTGCGCCGCTAGCTTAAATAATACCTCAGTATAAATACCTACGTATGTATTACATCTAAATAGTGAAACAATACATGCAGATTTTCAAACACACTACATACATATCGGTAGAAAGCAGTATTTTGGTAAAACCATAACGGAAAACCATAGAACATCAACACCGCAAGCGATTTTGTAAAATATTTTTGTAAGTTTATAGATAAAACTTTAAAAGAATATTAGTATAACTAGATTGAACCTAAATGAGGTGCAGCTATGTCATAATTTTTGGGTTTATCCATAAACCATGTTACAATTTGACTTTTCCCCGAATTTCATTCAATAAAATCAATTCCCTTTTTACTAAACATAAGTTCTTATTAAAGGTAAAATGCTTTTAAGGAATTATTTAATTTTTACAATTTTTACGTGAAGTTTGGTGTGCACAACTTCAAATAGGAGTAGTTTTAGCCACACTATAATGTTCGTGCTTGTGGGAAATGGTATATATTTTTAAATTGTCTAAATACAAGCACCCTTACACAAATAGGAGAGAAAATCTTAGCCTAAGGCAAGGAATAGCAATTGAGAGGCCCACGGACAGCGACCCAATGGAATTTTCAGCCCCAGCTTTTGGTCTGGTTTTGTTTGGCTCATGCACTGACGATCATTTGGGTTCGCTTGGCTTGCTTACTTGTATTTCTAGTTAGTTTAGCCTTTCCCTGTCTCTTCTCACCAAGAATCAATCTCCATTCAGACACTGAATAAATAATCCAGGACGATTTCCATAAATTAGCCGTTCTAATGGGTGTAAGAGGAGACAAGGCATAAAGCAACGTGCATCTACACATCTATACCACCAACTACCAACAATAAAGCAAAGCTCTTGTTTGTTTGTATAATAAATACTTGAGTTGCTTGATGGCTTGCTTCCCATGCAAATTCACACTGTGATGCGATGTGACGCGCGTCGCCTCTTCTTTCTCTCTCATCTTCATTTAGCCAGCCTTTTCCTATCGACTATTACCTATATTTACACAGAATATATTTATATTACAATATAATACGTATTTATACATATAGATTTGCTATGGGTACTTATGTATTGTAGTTAGTAGTCTGTTCTGGTCTGGTGTGGTATGGTGTGGTCTGGTGTGTGCATGATGTGTTGCCAAGCGATGCAAAAGAGTGTGACTCTCGCCGGATATGTGTGTGCATCCTTCCTCCTCTTCCTCTACTTCTCCAGACCAACCGAATCCAATCCAATCCACACAACACTCTGCACTTCTAAATTCAAAAATAAACTCAAACACCCTTCTGTAGTTTGCAGTTCTACTACTCTAGTGAAACCCCACTACTCTAAAAGTCTAAACACACACGCAATTCACTCTCATCCTCATCTCATATCTGTTCTAGATGTTAAAGCTAATACTTCACTAGCGTGACCCATTTATGTAGATCAGTATTACGTATCTGAACATATTTACATACTATACCATAGTCCACTTTGCTATTTAGGATTTGTTGTGTCAGAGCATCGGAGCAGAGCCTATAGGGATTACTGTCCTTTTATCAGCATTTCGTTACATTTATTATGCAAATTAAATTATTTTCAACATCATAAGTGAATGCATAAGTACATATTTACTTTGAAGTGAAGCAAATCAGAATGGAAATAAAAACACGATCATAAAATACCCAGAGGGAGTAATGCATATTAATTTAGCCACTTTGTACAAACACTGCAATATTATTTTACTTTACATTTCGCAACCTGATTTTATATGCACAGCTCAACAACACAAGGTTAGATAGGGAATACGGAAGAAATTCATATCGTTATCAACAGTAATGCATTTTGATGCAGCAAAAGTACTAAAGTGTGCTTCATAGCTTTCACTTGGTAGGTACCATGTAATTCCCGATTAATATAAATTTTTATTAGTTAATAATATTTTCTCCATTGATTTTGCATTGTCTGTTTGTATTTATATCACAAATTCTTCTTCTATGAGGGTAAATCTGCAAACCATTGAAATTATTGCTTAACAGGATTATGCATATATACATTTCTGACTTTTGATCTTTAGATATCTTCACAAAGTTAAATAGGTCCTTAAGATAGGAGCTAATGCAACGCATATTCGTAAGTGGCACTTGAGTTAATCAATTAAGCAGATTTCTCCCTAATTGCATCTCATTGCACAGCACATCGCATTCAAGAGAGATTTGAGGGATGCCACCTAGAATACCTATTGTATTATTCTCCTTGATTCAATTCACTATTAAGATAGCTCATTCAAACCGTCAGTCAATCTAATTACTTAATTAATGCATATGTACTGGTGACGCGACTATTCGCCGCGGCGACTATTCGCCGCCAGACAATATTTTAATGTTACTTCCATTTGAAGCAAATTAATTCTCATTAAAACGTTTTTAAAATGTTCTAACTATGTTTATCAAATACATAAGTGCGTAAACGTTCCATGCTGTGTGTGTATTAGGTACATGTACTCTGAAATTTGCTTGCATAAGCTCCTTTATAATTTAAGTTACACTTAGAACATTTTAAAAACGTTTTAATGAGAATTAACTTGCTTCAAATGGAAGTAACATTAAAATATTGTCTGGCGGCGAATAGTCGCCGCGGCGAATTGTCGTGGAATCATATGTACTATCTGTATATGCAGATGGGAATTAGTCATTTTCATTTGCTCTTACAGATGCATTGAATATCCACTTTGTCTTATTTGCAAATATCATTGGGTATTGAAATACTTATTTAACATTCTTATATATGAAAATGAAAACCACTTTTCTTCTGTTTATATTTTCTATAGAATTATTGTAGGAACATGCATGCATTCTGCTCTTTAGTTTTTGAGTCCTTGTGGTACATCTGTACATCTGACTTTGCTTGTAGATATTTTCGCTATTATATGGCGAGAAAAATGTTTTCAATCTTATATGTAGATTTAATATTATGTAGTATGTAGTAACCAATCTGTGTGTATCCTTTGCCGTTTTAAGGGAAGGTATGAAAGGACACTGAATTAGTAAATGGATGTGCGTAAATAGTAAATAGAAATAAGTGTGGGTGTGTAGTGGTGACTCGGTGCTACTTTATTTTAGTTTAGTATGGTTTATTTTGTGTAAGTGAAGAATAAGTTGATTTGAGTGTTTTCTATCTGCCTATCTGTGTGTGGCTATGAAAGTATGTAGAAAGTAGTGCAGGCAGGACAGGAAGTATTGTTTTTGTGTACTTCGACTGAATTTAGTTAGATGGGTAGTTTGTTTGACAGAGTGACTGACTTTCCTCCATTCCATTCCCCCAGTGTCCTCACATCACATTCACGTCCAAATCTTCTGCAAACAATAGGAGCCAATAGAATTCCCTATATTAAACCTAAACTTGTAAACAAATAGTTCTATTTGCGTAAAGCAATGTAGTGCATGTACGTAGTACGTACATATAGGTGTGTGCATAATGTGTATTTCTATGTCTGTGTGTACGAAACGGACTAGAAAATATTGCTGTACACGTCTTATTCTGTACCGATATGGTATGAAAGGGAACAATTGCGTAGCCTCTACCAGAACTCATCAAGAACCCTACGATATGCCATAAAAATTCCTAAAATTTTGTATTCCCATCATTTGAAAACCCGACAACCCCCTGAAACAGAATTTAACAAATTTTCATGTGGTCCATAGCACATACGGTAAAGATTGCCGAAAAAGAAGTAAAAGGAATGAATTCAAAGTTTTAGTTGGATCCTTCAAGCATTTTGAGTTATTTGCATAAAAATCTAGTAAAACATAAATTTTTATGTCCAGAAATTATTATGGTCACATAAATGTTAAAAGTATAACTAATTTTGTGACAAAAGTGCCATATTTCTTTTTCTGATGGGAGAATTGTATATTTTGTGTAATTGTTCGTATTGCTAATGCTCGTAGGCTACAGTTTGACAGAGGGGCTCTGACGAGATCTGATCTGTAGATACATAACTGCGTTGTGCTTTCTAGGAAAGTAAAATAGTTTTGCTTGGCTTTAGCCTAAGAAGAGCAAACGGTTTTCTTTCTGTCTTTCTCTTTTACTATTTTTTCCTTGTTATGTTATGTAAGTAAGTATTTCTCACTGTTTTCTGTGCTTTCTCTGTAACTCTCCCCGGCCACAACACACAAGAGACCTACAAAATACGAACATAACATCTAAGCCCGTGGCTCCGCATGGGCCTTCTTGACAGTCACAAGCACTCAACTACAAGAACAAGAACAGAAAAGTACGATGAACAACAACTACTTATGTACTACACACACTACAAACAAACTGCACACACATGCTGTAACATAACACAATATATTATGTAATGTAAGCCAAAGTACATGTATGTATGGATATGCATGCGGGATACTCTACGGAACATGATGAGACGTGAACGCAGAACGAGTCTCACTCACTTTCCGCTTTCTCCAATGCTAAACTAAACCGAAATGAAAACTAACGAAAGCATAAAAAAGGAGTGACTCTTTTTACTGAGGTACCTAAAGGTAATGTATGTAATCCTATGCACAGATATCAACATCCAGAAACAAATAACTATGCTCTCCATATAATATTCAGTAAAACACTTTGACAGAGACGCTCTTCTACTTTTATGCAAAATTGGGCTTTAGCGTCAACCAACGCCTTTTTTCTTTTACGGGCACAACAACCATCTTTTTTCACACCAGTTTCACACACGCTTTTACACGCAGTTTTATTCCAGATTTATTTTATGTCCTGTAATTTAAAGCATCCTGGATATTTAAAAATAACATTTTCTTACCAGTGTTCCTGAAATAATTTAAAAAAATGGAAATTAGTAATTAAAAGAAAGTCAAGAAAGAAAGCGTGTTTTGAGTGTCGGTTAAGAATTCGCTTTTGCCAGGGTTCCTTTTCCTCCAAGTCCTTTTCTTCATATAGCTAAATGTACTTAGAGGCACCTAAAGGTTATTTTAGCTTCTGCATACTGTGCCTATTAATTACACTGTATGTGTGAATGTTGAATACGTTATATTGCTATTTTTACTGTTATGGCTTTGCTGTACAATGTAATGTAAATATAATTGACCAAATGAACGCTACATTATTATACTTGTGGTTGACCAAAGTTTCATCCAATTCGGTTTCTTCGTAAAAATCGGCTGCTCGATATTACTGGGGAGGGAACCTAACAATGAAGATTTCATCTTTTAGTTGCGTTTGTTTCGGAGAAATAATGAATGGACGTCATTCTGTTCTGTTTGGGAAAATACCATTATTTTTTATCAAGAAATACAGCCTTGAGAACAAAGTTTTTCCAACGATCTATTTTGTATTAGTAATTTGATATCTACTAATATAGTTGGAGAACCCAATATCGACGAAAGCTCATATTACATCCTCATGGGAGCATTATGGTTAAAAAATTACATGAAAGGGGTTTGGAATAAGTAAACAAACAAATTGGATATCAGGTTTCGGAAATCGTTGACAATTATATATTGAGTTTAGGCATGGCTTCTTAAATTATTGTCTAAGGTACACCTTCTGAGAATTTATGCTCATATCGGTATCTAGAGCAAAAATGTATGTAGGTATTTTCATTCTAAAGACAGTAAGTACAATGCAATGCAGTGTCTGCAAAACTGGCTCGGGCTTTATATGCTTATTATTAGTATTGTATAGAAAATAGTAGAGAAGTGGAAAACGGGTCAGGTACAGATATTATTATAGTCTTGAGTTTATTCACATTCACATAGAGATTCAAGTTATGCAGGCTATAGTTGAGTGAAAAACAAATAGCTACCTTGTAGTTAGGTATCTCGGATTCTGTGGATGGGATTTGGTAAGTTTAGAAAACACGACGCAGTAGGTTAGTCTGTCGACATTGTTGTAAAGTGTCTCATCGTGTTCAATTGGAAATGAGAGGATGTTCGACGAAGTCTGTGGGGAAAGTTTCCTCTTCGCCTATTGTTCTCTCCTGTTTTTATTGTCATCTAGAGTGGGTCATAGCACCGAGCAAGGAGCCAGGCTTATTACAATCATTCCAATATTTTCTCGATTTATGCGAGAGGTTGCTGCGTAAATATAAAGACTACAACTATCTGTACATACAACATCTTAATACATAACAAAGGAAATTCACAAATACTTTATACACTGCTACACATATACCTTTAACTGTACGAGGGTAATTCAAACAAATAACGTGCCTAAGCAAACTTGGAACTATTCTACGTTAATCAAACCATAATACATATACCGATTTATAAACGTTGCGTTGTAACAATTATTTTTTTAAAATATTACAAAGCTTAAAGCCAATATTCGTGGCTGTAAAACCTATAGAGTAAGGTCTGGCAAAATCTACTTTATATGCATTGGATTCAATGGCATGTTGACATGGGGCACCAAAATTGGAAATTGGATTAATGTTTCATATGGCAAAACTGTTTCAGATTATGAAATCAGATACACAGGAAAACAGAAACAGCTTTTTAATAAAATACCCTCGTATAAGAAACTCATGTAACAATATTGTACACAATAATGTCCTTGAACTGTTTTAATGCTTATCGACATCTTTTCTCAAATAAATCTCTTGTTGAAGTGATATATATATTTACTACTATTGGTTATTCTGAATAATATCGCCTTATTGCACTTATGCACATATATTTCTGTGACCTAGTTGGAAAGTTAACCTGACGCTTTCAAACTGAAACGAATGAGATGAATATTTTTATGATTGCAGAACAATTTAATGTACTGTATGAAAAGGATTGGAATGCAGCAGTGGAGAGGGAGCTTAAAAAGTTTGAGGTGATTGTCGCCTTAGCTGCCAAGAGGGATGGCTACGATCATGGAAGTGGACGGGAGGTGGAACAACAATGGAGCTTCAGTGGAGCCTTGCTCTATTCCGTCAGCATCATTACAACTATTGGTAAGTCTCTGATTTAGTCTCATTGCCAATTATCTTAAATATATCTTGCATATAGTATAATGATAATGCAAATATTGGCAGAAGCCTAATTTTTGGCGAAGGCTTAGTTTGGGAGAATATAGATTACTTGTACTGATAGTTAGGAAAACCATATATATATTATTGTGGTATATATAATTATCACAACTTACAATTTGGCGGGAAATACAAACAAAGTATTTGAATACAAAATTCCAAGAAAATTAAATGCAGTTTAATTGTCAATTGTTTTACCATTCATAATTCTTTGCTACAGATAGAACAATGGATTGGTAAATTTTCTATGTACTTATATATGTATTTTAGAAGATTCGGTGTGCAACTTTAAGCATCTGGTTGCATTGATACTATCTAGGATGACAAACCAACGCAACTCTACGATCTTCAAGTATTTGTATGTCAATGTCGAGTGGCAATGTAGACTTTACTGTTTACCTACTTGTGCTTTAGCATTTAGCAAATGTCTCCATGAACGACGACCTTCATTCCAAGTGTATTAGTTTTCTTCCTTTAAGTGAGTATAGTTAAATTGAATATTGTACTATAGAAGTGTAGCCAACTTAGGTAGGCTGGAATATTTTCCCTATCCTTGGGGTATTCTATAATAACAGTTTTCTCTTAGCATCCAATCGACTTAAATAGCTTACTTACTTAGAGTCACAGTCATTCTAATACTTATCATCCCACAGAAACTCTATCGCTCTGTTTCTCGGTCCTCATCGCCACTGAACTGATCTAACTTTTGTTTAGAAACTCATGCAAACAGTTTGATCGTATCTTTTAACATCCCTCACTCGTTTTCATCGTCCTTTATTAAGTAGATATTACGGTTTTTGTGGCTTTGTAACTTTGCATTGGCAAATTAGATAGTTATTTAAGTGGATAGCCTTTGGGCTTTACTAAAAGAGACAACTGAGACAAGGACAAGGGCAACTGTGCAAGAATGAATTATTATTCTCCTACTTTATACTCCGTTTATTCACTCCATTAGACTTAGACTTCAATGACATTTACTAATCTCACTGCCATCACGAACCAGTCTCTATGCCCTATGCACTTTTACTTTCATACTTCAGTTAAAATGCAGTACAATTCCATTCCAACCTCAATTTATGGATAAAGTAAGGAATAAATGTAGTTAAAGAGTAGATAGCCTAACCACAAGAAATGCCAGACTTTTCTATACAAGAATGAAGTCAAACTATTGCATTGACATTCAACTAAATCATAAAATGCTACTGAGGCTACCTACATTTTAGTGCAGTTTGATAAAAGTGCATTTACAAAATAGATGTATGTACATGATGTGTAATATATAAGTATGTACTTTCTACAACATTATTTCTAAGTCTTATTACTACATCATTAACTATTGTCTGTGTACTTTTCCCTATTCGTGTAAAAGCTGTTCATTGTCTTTTCTTAGATTGGCAAACTTTTATAAAAAATGCCACAAAATCAGTGTCACACAACTATTATTCAAAATTATAAATATACATAATTGTAAATTGTAGCCGTAATGCAGTCGTAGCAATAAAGGTGCTGTTGAAGACTACGTTCCTTGCACTTGTTACATTTAACGTGGTATAAATTCTAGTACTCAAGTTTTCTACTTGTAATGGCATTGGCAATGGCAAGTTGAAATGGGATTCAGAATGTTCCTTTTGTTAAAAAATAATTTCTGAAGCATATCAAGCATATTTTTGAATATTACTTATTTATTTAATTTACAATACAATGTAATAATGCTTTTAATTAAACTGACATCAAAAATATAAAGTGGCAAATCAACAAAATTCGTGGCTAAGTAACTAAACTTTGGATCGGTTTAATTATAAGCCGTATAATAATTACTTCCACAAAATTTTTATATCCAAGGACTGAGGACTTTGTACGTTTTTCCTAAAAAAAGTCACCTACTTGAAAACCATTAAAAATTTACAATTATAACGTGACTGATTGCCAAGGCAAATAAAAGTACGTATGAGAACATATTGTGCAATATGTACTTATAAACATAACTTTTCCCCATGAAACATTTCAATTCCAGTATTTCTAGCAGTGAAGGTAAAGAAATGCAATAAAACAGAAGTAGGATATTTAGAGTTGAGGGATTGAATGAATGTGTGGAAAAGGTATCATTGTCAATGTCTGTTTATTGAAACAGTTGTAGTAATACAGTAAGTAGAATTGGGTACATGGATAGACGGTTATAAAGGGGAAGAATGCATACCGATGAATAGTACGTGTAACTTTGTGTAAGAGATGAAAACTATTTTAGTTTCTTCTGAGAAGGGAGGGAATTAGATGCAAGTTACTGAAAGATGGGCTATTATAGCCCCATTACACGCTTTTATTATTGTCCTCGGTTCTCCTTTAATGTTATTATAGTTCTCTTGGATTCAAAGTATGTTATTCGGAGAATTGGTGTTGTCAGACAGACACCAGGAAATAATAGTCACTAACCCTCTCTATTTAACGAGTTAAACTTGAGTTACTTAACTAAAGCCAAGAACCGTTGAAACGATCCTACAACTCTTCCACTAATAGCAAATTACTTCTAAATGTATACAGCATAACTTTTAGGCTAAATACATTCAATCTTAAATATACTCTTAGCTTTACTCACTGTATTGCTATTACCTACTTATTGCCCTTCTTGTTAAGTACTTACTTAACTATATTTACTTTCTAAGCTGTAATATCAATTGACAATAATTCTGTATGCTGTGTAGGTATGTAGTTTTTAAACTTAAAAAACTATAACTGTACTAAATATATGTAATACCTAAAATATTCACTTAAAATAAATATACCTTATATAATTGTATGTCTATGGCCCAAATTGGCGCAACACACAAGGATTCCCATTTGTTCAAGAAAGGAAATAAATAGTGATTTTCAAATGACAATTAGGCTTAAGATGAAAATTTGGAAACACACATTTAGAATGCAAACTGGGTTGAATTAACTTTCTTTAAAAACATTAAGAGTTGATAAAGGGTCTATTTATATGCCCGATGGTATTCTGGGACTATGACATTAATAAGTAGTATATCCAGAGTTTCGTTCCAGTATTTGTACATCAATGAGTAGTATTGGCTTGGATACTTTCCTTTATTAAAAGTAAGTAGGTTACATTGTCGTGAGTTTAGTCTAGATAGTTATGGGTAAAGGAAACGTGGCTATATGTTAGATGTACTTTAATGTACTGTATAAATAAATAGCTACTCCTTGTATCTGGCTGCTAATATGTTTGACTTTGATGACTTTGCTTTGCTCGTTTTGCTGTCTCCATTTCTCTGCTGTCATTGAATTCCTTCCTGTAGATCAGGAATGCTAAAGAGGGAATCAAAGCGAACATATAAAGAAAAAATGATGCGGATGTTGAATGAATGGATATAAAGGGTGGAATAAAGTTACACGGAAAGAGATCTGGTCTGGCCCACTTATTTTACCTTCCAGAGGTTAACTTGAGAAACATACTCTACTGTATACTGTATACTTGACTTCTGCTGTTCTACATTTCATAACAGAGAATGTATTTTTGTGTTCTGTTCAATATCATAGATACCTAGTGTAGTGTATTAAGTAGATACAAGTACATAGTACATCCAATTCAGAATCCAGTAAGAATAATAGTTGCTGCAGTCTTCTGAGATGAATATATAGGAAAGTAAGTGAACTAAATTCGAGTTAATGCTCACAATAAGTCAAGTCAAGTCTACTATGTAGAGTAACCAAAAGAATCCGCGCTGGGCGTCTCTCGAGTGAAAGAGGATGATTTATTCAGATCATGAAATTGCAAGTGAGACTCGGGACACTCTGAGGCGACTATAATTTGCCTGAGCTGAGCTCTCTTCCGTTATGTTTTAGTCCTACCAAGTCCCAACCCGTATAATATATGCCAAATGCATACTTATCCAAGCATTATTATCATACATACGATATATTATATGAATACTACACGTAAATATGGATGCTTTGGATATAATATTACGCTTGTATTTAATGGCACCATAAAAATACTTACTTTACCATTAGTTTATGCAGAAATACCTAATGAAAAACTATATTGCCTATAATTTTAATAAATATAACCGTCGATAACAAGTCGCAAAGTGAATATTTATTGAAAATTTGTCTTTTATGAACATTTTGACACAGAAACTACAATTTTGGGAATTATTAACGTAATTGCCTAGGCATTACCGGTGCGGTGTTGTCGTATTACCGAAATATGCGGTATTGCAATGTAGGTACTCCAGATGCCAGATAGTAGATAGACAAATCTTGACGATTCAAACGTAATTTAAAGAGACAACATAATATTTATTTTTCCCTTTATCTGCAAGTGCTTTCTGAATGTTACAAAAAGTGTCATAAGAATTATGGCAAAAGTTTTATGTTAAAATATGATTCGAAATGCACTTCAGAATTGTAAGAAATATGTACAAAATGTTAAGGTAGTTAATTGATGATGAATTTACTTAGTTTATTAGTAATTCGAATAAAAATTTCACGCTGAAGCTCTAGAAACTCATTTTTGAACATTTTGACTAATTTTAGAATTATAATTATCCCTATCTTCAAATCCTTAGGTATACTGGGATGCATCCTTGGCTGTTTTTGTCTTACGTATGTATATCTTCTAAGGCCAATGCAATAAATATATATTATTTACATAATATGGGCGAACTATCCTCCCGACTGATTTTTTAGTTTTTACATTAGGGTTCACTCATGCAAAAGATAAATGTAAAAAAACTACTATTATATTTAATGTTACACATGCATTCCTTAACCTATTTCCATTTAATGTGTGTCACTTTCAATGCATGAGAGATCTGATCTAGATCTCCAGTGTACAGATAGGTAGCCAAAAATGCAATTCAAGTATGTACATACTAATATATTACAATATTATATGTAGTATTTATAAAAATATCTTGTCCTGTCATCACACATACATATTTCTATTGTAAGTTTATTTATCTAGTGGAGTGAATGGTGAAAAGTGGGATCTTCAGGTATACGGAGATAAATGAATGTAAATATTCTCATGAAAGCATTACATGGCTAGATTCTTGTCACCGAAAGTAATAAAGTAATGTGACTAGGAATAGGATAATAGAATCTCTAGCACTTACACATTAACACATACTACATACATACCTACTGATACATTGTGTGAAAACCCGAAACAGAGTGAAATAGTTTTAGGAAACCCAAGCCAAGGAAATCCGTAACTTTACATAACACATAAATACTATCAAAAATAACACACTCACTGAACTGAACAACACGTAGTATACATAATATCTAGAGTCTGGAATCTACATCACGTTGTTACGTTAATATACTTAATATACTACATTAGACTACATAATATACTACTATAAGTAGAATCTACATAATGTGTGCACGTAAATAGTACATTATTTTGTATATTTAAATAGAAAAACAAGAGTGAATGATAAAAGTAAAGATTGCGATTGCGGCTGGATGGTTTGGAGAATCTTTGAATCTGGTCTGGAGAAGTGGAGAACGGAGTGTAGTACAAATAGTGAGAAGGAATGGAATGAGGGTAATAATAGTAATGCGAATGCTTTATAATATATTTGTTTCTTTTTCTGAGAAGACTTACTAGGACACAGAGTGCTATCTTTGCAGTATACAAAGAAAAAGACATTACCTATCAAAAAACTCTTCCATGTAATATATAAAATAAGAAAGAAAGTAAGTAAAAGTCCCAGAAATTGTGTTTTTAAGTGTAATGTAATGTGATGTAATGTACGCCAGTCGAGTCCACAGTCTAGGCCAGGCTAGATGTACTAGATAACGGGAAGGATGAGTTTTCTGTAGTAATGACGAGTGAAACTATTTATTTATCTGTTCTCCATAGATGCATGTAAGTTATCAGTACTACACTATATACTACCAGTATACATAATATCTTGTGTAGGTTTGTGAGGGAGAGAAAAGGGATGAATTGTTGCAGTTGAGATGTAGGTCAATAGTTTAGACATATTATACAAGATAAGATAGAGAAGTTCCTATGCACGTCTGTAAGTATGTAAGTATGTAAGTATGTTAGTAAATAGTATCTAGCTAGGGTGTAAATAGTTCGACACTTACTTTCTCCATTCTACTGTATGTACAAAGTATGACATGGCAGCTACAAATAGTCCACACGACATGACACCAATAAATGTTCAAGCAATCCAATCCAATCCTATCGAATCCTTTAACTAACAGTAGCAGCACTAACAGTAAGAGCAACAGCAGAGTTAGTAATGGGAACAGGAAGGAGGACTATTAGATAATAGTAAGTAATACATTCAGAAAATAGTTCCTAACAGTCGAGGTTAGAGGATCGAGAAGGGTACATTTAAAGATTCACAGATTTATTCACACTAAAGCAAACCAAAGCTAACCAAACGAATGCAATGTTATTATCGCCTCTATTTGCTATATGTATGTTACATACTTATATATATATTGTACGTATTCGTATATGCATTTGAGCTAAATATGCATATAAAGAGCTATTTATTAGAAATATATTATATGCAAGTGCCTATAGTGTCAGAAAGGAGTGTAATTCAAGATGTAGGACAGAAGTGGAGTGGAATGGGTTGGAAGTAGAGTACGTATAGTACAAAGTGAGGAAGAAAGTTTAAGACGAGGAATACCTACTATAAATACAAACACAGAGTCAATATATAAATACTAAGGAGAAGGATGTGATAGAAAGTGAAAGTAAAAAGATCCCATTTGAACTTCCACGAGCAATTCCAAGCGTTCAATCGCATTGCTTTCCCTCTCAGACTGATTTCCTTCTATTCTTGCTTTATTTATGAGCTAAGCAAGAGGATTGTTGATGTTGCTCAAGTATGTGAATGTGCTGTTCTTCACTCAGTCAGCTTCCTTCCCTTCCTCTGATCTGGCCTGCTGGCCTCGCTTCCTTCAAGTACCTTCTACAGATACACTACACAGTACATACACTCCATACATACACAAACAAGAACAAGGTATCCAGTAGGTACCTTAAGTCTATAAACTAGCAGAGTATTCTATACCTACCTACAAAAACGGGTCGTAGGTAATAAAAACGACACAAATTTTTTAAACGGTGCAGTTTATTTGCAATTTAACAATGTAATTTAGGAAAATAACAATAGCTATTTAAAAAAAATTATCAAAAATGACTAATGCCACAAAGTAGGTCACCTAGATTGGTGGGAAAACCGCGGAAATCTGGAAACCTAATTTCCAGTGAATTTTCGGCGAAGCCAAAAATTCACTGCATAAAATAGTGAAAA
>JAQFYC010005075.1:0-15313 GCA_034694165.1 Tomocerus mixtus
TCAATATGAACAGATGCGAATCAAGCGCGCGTCCGTCTGATTCATATTCTAACCATTGAGTCCTCCTTAAGTATGTATAAAGTGTGCATAAAATCTCCCTACCTGCCATGCATATTTATGAATGCTTAAAAGTTTTTTGATTCATAAATTAGGTATTACTAGGTACACACTTCACATATAGTAACATTTAACACTTGTCCAATGTAGATAATTGTCATTGTTTTGGATATGAGTAATTTGGTAATAACATTCCTTAGTAATAGATTGTACTTATTATTACTTTTGTTCAGTTTAATTGAAGCTTTTTGATGGAATTTTCAATGCAAAGCTTGTTTAGATGTTTCGTATTTCATATAGCATATTGTTAATTTGTACCCGTAGTGTTCATTGTACCTGAATTGCCATTAGAAAGTATGGCTACAATGACAAGTTTGACTTCAGCATCCACATCAGGTACTTGGATAAATGCAGAATTGGCAACAAACGAAGAAGTTAGAAATCATAATGCTACTTTGCATATGAATATGACTGGAGCTCCGGTTACTCGTAAAAGGAAAATTAGGTCTGAAGTTTATAACCACTTCATCTTAATGTCTGACAATCGATATCACTGCAATTATTGCAGGTAATTAAACAAATCTTGTTACATAGAAAGTTCAATTCAAAATACATGCTAGTAGAAAGACTCTAAAAAGGGATTGATTGTGTTCCGTTTTCTATTACGTGGCCGTGTATTTTTGCAGATCAACTTACCCTCGCTATAATTATGGGAGCACAGGGACCCTATTGACACACCTGAGAACAAAGCATATTGGTCTAGTTATGAAAATGAAGAAGAATAAAGTTCGAAGAAGAAAGTATTTACTTTGAAAACTGAAATATCTAATAAAGGTTAATTTTATGAAATAAATACAATAATTGTCAAGTCATGTTAATAAGCTCGATGCTCGTGTCCATTCGTTTAATAGAATATTAATAAAATGTCTCAAATTCCTAAACTGAATTATAGAAGGACATTATTTGCATTTTTGGTATTTGTTCTTCCTCAAAGTAATTCTGGAGCATCCACGACATTTTTACCAATTGTTTCTATCATTTTATGCTTTTCGTTCTTTAGTTCTTGCAGGCAGACTAATATTCGATGTATGTACTGATACTTAGACACTTTCCTTCCACTGAAAAGGTGTAGATTAGATTAGATTCGATTTATGTATTTCCAATAGTAAGTACTCAACATTTGCATATTACATTATCAGTATCAGTTAGTATCTTTTGATTTTCTGGGCTTGATTTGATTTCTCGAGTTTTGTTTTACTAACAGAATTTCCTAATTTCTAAATGTACACTAGTAAACAAATTTCAACTCCAGATTTTGGTTTGGTTAATAGGTGGATTTGGAAGAAAATTTTCAACCGAGTATGACATCCAATATCTCATGGATCCATGTCCAGAGAATACAGAGTTTACTTTCGGATTTACAAGTGGGGGAGCTCCAGCGCTCTTTCATAAAAACAAGACGTTTGTTAGGCATTACACAAATACCAAGGGTGACACGACCTATTGGAGGTGTAGAAGTCGTGGGCATTGTAAAGCTAGAATCGCACAAAAAGATTCTGCCTTCATGATTAGTGGAACACACACTTGTTAGCTTCCATTAAAATGCAATTTTAGTAAAATTATTTTGATCTCATTTTATTTGGAAGTTATATTGTTTGATATGAACTAATTTGAATTTTCACGTTTTTAATGATGTGCGGACAGTGTTTTCAAGTTACATTTTATATTTGAATACTATATGGGATAACTCGATAACTAATTTACTAGCCAAGTTTGAATGCAACAATGATGTAGGGTTTACAGCATCGCATGTGGTTAACGGTTAACTCTTCATAATAAAACTGAACCTTTTAAAGCCTGATTACTGATTAATTGTAAATAGCATTACAATACACGAGTTTAAATAAGTATATGAATAAATTGTGTACGATTGGTGTTTCATACATAATATTTCTGTAAAAGCATTGAGTTGCAATCGCTATCGGACACAAAAAATAATTACAATGGTAGTTACATTTTATTTATGCACATTGGCAAATTGGCATTATATTAGAATTCTAGAATTTAGACTTTAGACGTTGTTACCAAAAGTTTTTTCTGCACGATGGACTAACTATTCATGATTCAAACAATTCAATTCATTCCCTTTAGTGTCAGACAAATTTTGAAAACTAGCTTTTGTTTGGTTGATAAGTGGATTTGGATTGAGGAACCATGTTTTGACCGAATTTATGGATCCTCTGGCAGTGATACCAGTTGATAGCGATGCCCCTGTAATAGTACGTTCTTTGAAAGGCTACCCTAAGCTCTACTTTCAGGGGAAGACTTATTTCATTGAAAACAAACGCAAAAAATCTACATCATCGATAACATGGTGGTGCACTCATAGGAGGAATAAGAACTGCCGGGGCAAAGTTTTTCAAAATGACGGTGTTTACACGGCGATATCAGAGCATACGTGCTAATGACAATTTCCTTATTATTAGTACTTTACTGGCAATGTGTAGTGTACTTTGGATTAGTCTGAATTGTCACCTTACATATGGTTTTAGGTGTTTTACAGAGAAACTTCATGTAAAAATTCGTTCCTGATACTAAATATACGTAAAGCATTTAAAAATTCAATGTGTAGGTGGTAGGTATAGGTATGCAGGGAAAGTTGCCTTATGTTATCAACAATTAAATTGATATTATCTCTACATATTATGTAGATGCTGAGTTTGCATATTAGAAAAGTGGCTAATGTTGATTACTTAGATTACTTATAAGAATTTAAGTAACTACTAATAGCAGTTCTACATTTCGGTTTGGTTTGGTTTACCATATAGGTGGTGTCTCAAATGTTTTAGATAAAGAAGAAATATATTTGGAATTCACTGAAAAAGGACCACAAAAATTAATTGCCCGGGGAAGATCTTACGGGATTAACATGAGAACAGAACATAGAGTATATTGGAGGTGCAGATCTAGAGTACAGGGAGTAAATTGTAAAGGAAAAATCACACAATATGTGGACACGTATACTATAACTTGTGCACACACTTGCTCTAAATATTACACTCCCCCGGAAACAATTTTGCCTATGTATTAAATTCTTCTTCTTACTGTATACCTATTTAAATGTATTAGCATTGTTGTAAGACAATAGTAAACTTGGAGGCTAGAACTTATGTAGTGAAAATGTATTGTGTGCATAAAGGTAAATATATTAGTTTTGTAATTTATACAATTTTGTACCAGTAAAGATGTGATCCTGATAAAGCTATATTATTATGTTCTTTTTGCATCCTATGTAGTTTTCCTGTAGTAAAGTGAGAATGAAAAGTCAAAGCTAAGAACCTTAAATACCAGTTATGTAATAGTACGGTTATGAAATTGATTTACATCTGAGACTACATATTAGAGTAGAACCGATTACTGTAACTTTTAAAATTACAATTCGGTTTGGTTTATTTTGCTGTATAGGTGGAGTTAGTACGTTGTTGGAGGAATACGCAAATCTTCCTCCTGTTTTAGGTAGAGAAGAACTTTACTTTGAAGCCACACCTAAAGGACAGCATAAACTATTTACGCGGGGGAAATGCTACCTGATAAACATGAAATCAGGGGATAGAATATATTGGAGATGCAGTTATAGATTGAGGGGAGTGAATTGTAAGGGAAGAATAGTCCAAGTTTTAAACACCTACACTGTGACTGGAGAACACACTTGCTCTAGATACTACCCTCGGCCACAAGAGAATATTTCACAGTATTTTTAATAAATCCGTTTTAATGATTCCTATTTAGTCAATACAGATATGCCACAAAAACAAATAGGGGATAATTAACTATGTATTTTACAAACGCAGACTACCTTTTTAAAATAGTTATTTCTTGTAAAGATGTATTTGGTTTATAATTGATAGCATGCTGAATAAATATGTTACATACTGTAGTGTTCTGACTGAGTTGCCTATGCTAGAGTGTACTGTACTGAGTAACTTGCACTTGCAATCTTTTCAAAGTATTATGATACAAAGATCTCTTAATCATAGAATTAATAGAACATATAATGAAATCGAGTTTTAAGTCTTTTTCTATTTCCTTGTCATGACATGTTGGGGCCTTGTACTCCCACTATTCTTGTACTTTTGACCTGTTGAATAAATAATAATAATAGTACTGATAAAATATCCGAATTTTGTCGTGTGCCTTTTAAATTAACATTTCGGGTTGATTCATTGCTTTATAGGTGCAGGGGAAGTTAGAACCTTTGGGGAATACAATTACCTTCCTCCTGCGTTAGATAGTGAAGAAATTTCTTTGCAAGTCGCACCGACAGGACAAACTAGACTGATAGCACGGGGAAGAAGTTACTTGGTAAACTCAAAATATGGAGATAAAGTATATTGGAGATGCAGGAATAAAATGAAGGGGGTCCCTTGCAAAGGAAGAGTAGTTCAACTTTTCGATGCATACACTGTTACTGGAGAACACACATGCTCTAGCTAGATACTTCAGAGTGTTCCAGAGGAAATCTTCTCTCATGCAATGTAAAATGTACTACATATGATCCTTGTACTACTTACTTCAGTATTTTGAAGTTAGTATGTATACTACTTAATACTTATGTCTTTGTAAGTTAATTGTTATTTCATGTGAGCTTGATCTGCGGGAAAGCATGTTTTTAATAAATGATCAAACGGCTATAATTGATATTAAGATCATGATTATTTTGCATTTTCTCATAAATTTCCTTTCATTGAAGTCGTAGAATCAGGTTGCAATTTTTTAGAAGCTTGAAAAGAACAAAACTAAAGGTTTAGTGGTTGTACTAATGAGATTTTTGAAATATATACTAGAAAAAAGGTTGCTGCAGATATTTTTTTACCTTGGTCTTATTTATGATAGGAGTGCCCGTATATGGTGTTTCACATGGAGCTGTCGATGACGATGTTCCTATTGTTGGGACTACATCACGAGGAAATTCGAAAGTGCACTGGAAAGGCTATTCTTACACATTTCAAATAGCAAGTACAGGAACAGGTGTTACATATTGGCAATGCAGCAAACGCTGTGGAGGCAGAATACAATGTAAAGAAGGAGTCTTCCGAGAACTAAGGGAACATTTATGTGGGAATTCCGCTGTGGTCATCCACAACCTTCGCTGAGGTTATATAACATGTTAACAAATTCTGAATGTAATTGATTTATATTCGTGGAAATTAAATGTGGATACGCAACACAGTGTTTAGTTTTCTTTTTTAAATGGTGCATAAAATATTATGTGACATCAGCAGTTCGCCACTTTTGGCAAATAAGCATCCTGTGCTGTGGAAGTAAATAGTTCTATACTAGGACTATGTAAATAACAGATCTGAGTGGTATACAAGTTATTTCTCCCAAATAAGGTTGATAATTAGCTCAACATGCACTTTCTTTCTTTAACTCAACTTTCACTTTAATCAGGTGAAAGTGTGCCTGGTGCCTATCATCATAAAAATAGACTTTTATTTTGTTGTTAGGTGGGGTGAGATACGGAAACCATATCCAAATGGATCCCCAGGCATCCCAACCACAAACAGATTCAACTTTCCAGATCGGATTAACTTGTAAAGGATTTCGTAAGCTCACGTTCTTTGGAAAGAACTACAGAGTGGCAAAATCTGTTTCAGAGTCAGTTTGCTATTGGGAATGCGTGTACAGAAAAAAAGTTGGATGTAAAGGCAGAATCATTCAGAAAGACGATGTTTATACAGTTTCTCAAGAACATTCGTGCTAGGGGATGCAGTAGATAACAGTACTACTATTGATTCAATGTAGTTTAAGGGCACTATTGCACTTTCCTTACATACATATTAGTCTTGTATTTTGGGTGCACACTTGAATCTTCTAGTGCTCTCGTACAGTACTTTCTTTTAGTCCATTCCTGGGGGACAAATGTTATTGGTCTGGTGTAATAAAATACCTAAAGAGTATTATTTAGATTCAATTTTTGGGAGTATTCATATGCCAGTGGTCACACAGACACAGAATAGTATTATGACCTCTATACTTTGTAAAACCGTGTAGTGTATTTTTAGTTGTGTGAATTTAAAAGATGCGTATATATATTTATAATGGTTTTCATTACGATCACAATTTGTTTCTCATTAACAGTTTAATTACTATTATTATATACCATATAATCAATCTTGTTATCTTACAACTATAACTACAGCTACGTACAATAATGTTTTTAAAGCAGAGTAGTTTAGCAAAGTTATTTAATACATGCAATCATGCAATAATATTTGTACAGTAGTTTACATCTTGTTTGGTTCATGATTTTAAATGAGTTCCTCAAAAAAATATTAGAATTGCCTGTATAATACAAGCCTAATAAAGCGTAGTATCTGTATCTGTACAAGTGTTAGTAAGAAGGCATTATTTGACATTCAGCAGAAAAGTAGACAATCACTGATAGATTTTGGTGGGATGATAGGAACTCCGAATTTCGATGAAGATCCGATTGCTCTTGGTGACATGGGTGTTGATCAGGCTTTTATCGTCCAGTACGGAGTCAACATGGATCCGGATTTCGCTGATACAGACGAGCCCCAAATTGGAGTTAATGCCAAAGGCTTCCCTCGGTTATTCTGGCAAAAATATATTTATCACCGTCACATTGTAAAAGATTCTGTCAGTTATTGGCAGTGTGAACATCGCTGCGGTGGTCGTGTTGTTTGTAGGAATGGGGTTTACAGAATGACCAGTTCGCACACCTTAGAATGCCAAGTTACATCCCTTGCCTCAAATGCAAAATAAAAGTAGAAATCTCAAGCTTAAGAATTTATTTAGATACAATTATGTTCATTAATGTACCACAGGCGTGGTGTCATTTAGTATGAAACTGCATACTGCAGGTCTGCAGTGTACAGTTTCACAGTAAATGGCATCGCCTTCAATGTTACAATAAACTACTTATTTATTTTAATGAAATGACATTTATAATAATGTTCCTGTAAACTGTAAACCTTTACTTAGACTTACAAACTGAGTGTTATAATGAACTGATTACTTACCTACTGATATCTTTAACTTTATACATTTTTTAGCTAATTGATTGCAGAATAAGTCAGCTATTGTGTAGCTTAACTTTCTTTTATTTCTACACTCTGAACTCTGTAACTATTAATTAGCATTGCAAACACAAATGTAGTTTTATAATGTTAAGCTTTTGTTCTCAATTTGTAAGATCATTTAAATTCTTTAAAAGTGTAAGTATGCAATAAACTGCAACTTTTACATAAAAATGAATTTTATAAACAAGGATAATATCTTAATTAATGGAATAAAGCTAATTTTACAAGCAAATAATCGTCGACCTGAACTACTTGATTCAAAAAGCGTATTTACAGTAGTATGTATTGGTTTATTCAGATAGATGCATATTAGTAACAGAAAACACATTTTACTTTAGGCACACTGCATACTATAACTAAAACTAATAAATATAAGTAATGGTCCACATCAGTGTTCGGTCATAGATTGTGTAACAAATAGTTATTAAAGTTCTAGCTATAAACATTGTTTTGTTGACGATTTTAGAGATAACTATATTTATGTACCTAACTATTGCCACTTCTGATTCTAATTCTTGATTATGCAATGTAACTTGGCAATTACTCTTACAAAATGTTATATAGAGCAATCCTTTTGTTGGTAGATGGTGAGGCCGGGGTCCTTCTCGGTGTTTCCAGTCGTGGCTATCCAAGACTGTTTCAAGGGGGATTCATTTATACGTACCATAGATCCCAAGGCCCAGCAGAATATTGGAGGTATTTCATTCCCTTTCGATAGCATTGTTGATTTATATAATTGCATGTAGTTCCAATAGATTAGCATGAATATAACTAATAGCCTTTTATCGGGTGGTGTTGTTAACAGATGTTCGAAAAGGAAATATTGTCACGGAAGGCTAGTACGTCGACACGGACTATATAAAATTACCCATGGACACGAGTGTACTCCGCAGCAAAAGGATGATGTTTTATTGTTGACAGAGACAGCTCCTCCAGCTTCAACTTATCAGTATGATGAGGATAATGACGATGATGTTGTATTGATAAACTGAAACTGACTGATCCCCTTCTAGGAAAAATGAAATTCATTTGGTAGGTGACATGTCTGTAATTTAGGATTCATATTATTTGTATATTTTTCCTATGTAGTTTTTGTAATTTTCTGAGTAGTGGACTTTCTTTAGGAAACATTTTTTGGGAAGGGGATTCCTTCCCACACTTGCGTGTTAATATTCTACACATAAATTAAGTACCTTACCAAGTATACATTCTACTAAATTATTTGTACTTCTGGTTTTTTTACTCGTATCTTTTAGTATTAGTAAACTTTGTATCCAATTTTTATTTATCTAGTGTTTGTATTGTGTTTAACAGGCATATTTGAGCAACCGTCCTTCATTTGCACCAAGGGCAGTCTTCCGAAAGTTTCTCTCGGAGGTTTTACATACACTTTCAATAAAAATGGTTCACGGGCTGCGTATTGGAGATGTAAAGACAGGAAATGTAGTGGCTCTTTGATTCAAAGAGGGGAGTATTATGCACCCTCTCGCCCTCACAATAAATGCAACCCAAATTAATTAATTTACCCATGCAGATGATCTTCCTTACTTTGCAATAATCTCTATACCAATGATAAGACTTGTACTGTAATTCATATGGATTAACGGTTTTAAATGTGTTGGGTCTGTTTTTTGACATCTAATATATTTATGGGGTATGTAATGTGGTGAACTATTACTGTATAGTGAATATATTTACTTAGCTTAGGGTATTCTAATCCTATAAACTTTATTCGTGTGAATTTAGTTTTATAGTGTACCTATACTATAGTATAGTAGACTAACATATTTAAGTTACCTTCTAGCGAAATAATTGCTACTACTAAATGTGTATTAATTGAATATATTACTTATTATTACTCCAAACAAACTGGGAATAAAACATTTTTTTCACCATGACCAACTTGATCCGATCTCACTACTAATTTCTTGCGTTTTTTGTGCGTTCAGTAGATTATATTCGTTTAAATATGTGATAGTACCTATGCAGTTAATTTCATGGAGAGGCAATTGTTCTATAATTCAGGTATTGCTAGGCATGTAGCAAATATTAAAGTAGGACGAGAAATATTCTTATAAACAGGAATTTATTTAGGCTTACCTTTACTTAATATGCAGATTTTTAGCTTATCCTCACTTTCATGTTAATAGTTTTACAACAATTATTACAATAGTAAGGAAAGAGTCTTGGTAGGCTATAGGTAGTATTTAATATTTCATTCATTATCTGTTTAGCATATTTCATGCTTTTCTTCGTACACTTGTGTATTGCATCCACGTGGAAATATTTGTTTTAAAAATTGAATCATCATAATCATCATCCCATATCAATAGCAAATATTTTTGAGTTTACTTGTTATTATTGGATTAAACTAGCATTTTAGAGTATTTAATTGCATATCGATAGGTTCGGCTGGTGTCATTGTGTAAAAATGTAATGCATAATACTACTAATATGGAAATGAAATTATTGTTTTGTTGTTTATTAATTTTATGAGTTTGTGTGGTGCTATTGTGCTATGTATATTAGTATTTACTTTATTAATGTGATGATTAAATGTTTACTGATTGTTTAATTTATTTTCGTGTCCGCTGGTTGGTTCGTTCTGAATAATTTTATGATTTATGTATAATTGCTTGAGAACCTATGTGCGTTCGTAAATTGTATCAAATGCGCATTTTGCTAGTGGAATTTTTGCAGTAAAATATGTTTTTGTTTGGCTTCTGCATTGTCAAAAAACATGCCACTACTATTGATTATTATAGGCCATTGAGGTTACATTTTTAATTAATTATGGGTTGACTTTTCTGTTGTATCGGATTTGGAACTTTGTGTTCCTGACTTCTTAAAACAATCAGAGGTACCTATTATTATACTATACTACATAATAGAAAATAGATAATAGTAGGTACATAGTATTTTTAATACTAAATTACTACATGTACATTAGATTGATTAGATACAGAGTGCAGATGTTCTTGTGTGTAAATAGCATGCATTTTTTTAAATTGATGTTATTTAGCTTAATTTTGATTATGATTTCTGTAAACGCATCTGTATGAAACCCTAACAATGAGAGTTCAACTTTCAACATAACATACGACGATGAATGAAAGTTTTCCCCCTTTGTTATGTTGAGGGGTTATGCTGTAATTTCGTTTCTTTTCGTAGTATAACTATTGTAAAAAGTATGTTCTGTTGTAAGGAGCTCAGGACAGGATTGAATATTGAATGTCATTAAACTAGATAGAAATTCTACTAGTACGCGTACGGTGACGGTCTGAATGTTGTCCATAGGTGAGGAAGAGCAAATTATTGGGATTTCCAACAATGAAGATGATGAGGAAGAAGATGAGGTAAATTGGGAGCCTTTACAAACATTGACTGCGAACCAATTCCAAGTTCCGCGATGCGTAAATGAAGTGATGCAAATTCAGCCAGTTGTAGTGCACAAGCCACGATTACCAACACCAATGAAAAGCCAAAGCGTTCAAATCAATCCGATTGTTGTTCAGACTTCCACAAAATCACCTTACGAAAAGGGAATGCCAATAATTGAAATAGGGGTTGGAAGTGGGAGCGGATCTCAAAATCAAACCCAAAATGCAAATGCGAAATCCTCTTTTCCTTCAGTGAAAAGTGTACATGGGCAACCGAATGTTAACTGCAGCACTGGAAATAGTAGTGGCACGGCCATTGGAAATGGGACACCTAGCCCCAATGGTAGCACTGGAGAATCAGACAATGGCATTCACCGTTGTGACATTTGCAAGAAAACGTTTACCCTGAAAACAAATCTGACAGCTCATAAGCGAAGGCACACGGGAGAAACTAGTTGCCCGTATTGTGATAAAATATTGAGTACTGTAGGGAATTTGCGATCTCACATTATGTATGTACATAACGGAGTTCCTCAACCACCTAGAAGACATTATAATGCCACTGGAGCATATTCGAAAAGAAATCTTGCTGTGCAGTATCTTGACACAGAATTTGTGGAGGGAGAAGAATCTGTCGGATATTCTTTTGATGAGGGCAGTCGGGATAACGCTTCCGATTCCACGGACAATTAGATTGTTAGATGCTTTGAAAAACATGAAAATTTTACTCTGAACATGCTTTGGTATAATCTGGCTGGAGGATTGTTTCTCTGGACTGAAATGCTAAATGATACTGATGACTGTTAGATAGATAGCTTCCATTTTTCAATTAGTACATACAAACATTATTCTAAATAAGTAGAACTGATTTTGAAATTATTTCCTGTTTGATTTCATATAAATTGATTACGCATTAATTACAAGAGTGAACGCGAACCGTAAAATGTACATAGGTACATATTCTTAGTCAATACTAATTCCACTTACGTATTACGATAAGTTTTTTTACTGTTTGATGTTTCCATATATAATGGTAGATAAGATGATAATGATAGATAACTCTTAAGCATTATGTACTTACCTGAGTAAAAATGCAAATGGATATAGTTGCAAAAACTCATTCTCTGATAACTTCTTATGAGGGTTTAATAAATTCTTCTATATGTCCTAAAATACCCATTGTACTGTTGTATTAAAATAATATGACATGACATAAAGCCATCAAATGCGCCGTGCAGTTAGCATATCGATCTGATATCCTCTGAAGTAAGTTGATTTCATGGTAATTGTTATATTATATATCGTAACTTATTAATAGTCGGCTGCAGTTGGTAGTGTAGTATACTTAATACTTAGCTATTTATTCAATCCTTATTCTCTGTTGATTCGCTTACTTAATTGGCACTGGCACACTAAGCTAGCACAACAATACAGACCGTCACTGTACTGTATTCGTAGAGATTGATCAGACCTGACACAATCGAAACCTTATAATAGCCAAGTCAACAGCATCTCTATAGTTTATTATACTAATCCGTAAACTTAAACTAACATGAATTATTGCCATTTAGTTGAGACTGAGACGCGCATGTAAATAAGATGGGCAACTAACCCTATTGCAAATAAACTGTAATTAATGTTTGCGGGGAAACTAGAAAATTCGCCTTTACCTAATTGAGCTTTAAAGTTGTGATATAGAAAGTAAAGTAACATAAATACATGTTCATACGGGGATATTGTTAGCACGCTTAGTTGTTTTCTGTGTAGTGTACACTAATTCAGCTTTGTTGTACATAGGTAGTATAAATTTTTTTTTTGTGTTATCGTTACCGTTTGTGAAAGTACAGTGTTGCACTTTGCATTGCATTTCTGTGCTCTAGTATATGGCTAAATTGTCGGAAAATAGATTAATTGTTTTCTGTAATGCACGGGCTATATTAAAACTATTTTTATCTATATACTACAATATACATTCTTTGGTGTGATTAACCAATGCGCTTGTTGCTGTGAGCCTTATTAGTGTGGTGTTGTGTCTACTAATAATCTGTTGTACACGTACATATAAAGAAAATAAGATGTGGCTGTATTAACGCTGTAAGTACTTAAAGAAAGTTGCTTTTAAGGATAATAAAGTCCATAGACTCTGAAATAGTAAGATGAACTTATTATCTTGGCCCGCAGGGCGGACAGGGACAGAGCAAGAGCGACAGAAAATGTTGCGAATAACACCGTCGACTTCACCATCACCTAAACCATTAACAACCACATCCGCAATTTCCATTGTCACAACTTCGGCAGAATCATCTTCATCGTCAACAATAACGCCAACAACAGCTACAGGTACGGCAGCCTCAGCGTCAACTCAGGTTGTCCCACCACAGCCACTCAGCTCAACAATTTCTACGTTTTCATCCGAATTTACATCTTCCACGTCCACTCTGACCATATCTTCCACAAAGTCGACCTCCGCTCACCTTCCTCCTGGTCCTGGGGCTCTTTCATCTATTCAGCTGCCTCCACCTTGTCATCCCACTCCACAGAACGATATCCACACACCTTGCAATGCTAACCCAACGACCGTCTCAATTCCAATGTCTTCTCCGAGGGAAGTCGAAATTAATCAAATTGAGATTAGTCCTTTGTTGACAGCTCTTCATTCCCCAGTGTTACCCTCTTCTTCCTCAACCCAGTTAGATATGGCAATGGAAAATCAACAATCTAACAAATATAAAGAGAGGATGCTAGTACAATATCAAAACCAGAAGAAACAATTTCTTCAGAAGCACCAGTCATATTTGAGGGATAATGGCAGCTCTCTTCCAGTAAAACGCTCCAATACTCATACTCAGGGTCAATGTCCACCGTCTGATATCTACGAAGGATTTTCTTCTAGTGGAGGTGTCACTGTGGCTCCCTTGGCTCAGATGCCACCACAAAGCTCACCGTTTTTACCAATTAACTTCCAATATTCTCTGGGTCAGACGATGTCACAGACACAGTCTCTTAATTTATCACCGGAGCCTCCCGCAGGAGATAATTCCATGATTTACCGGTGTAACGAGTGCCATAGAACCTTCCAGCACATTCAGACATTACAGGCTCATAGACAAATGCATCTCGGCCGAACTAACTGCCCATTTTGCCAAAAGGTTTTCTCCAATATTGGAAATAGGAATGCTCACATTAAAATGCATCATGCGGCGGAATGCGCTCAGGGATTTCTATTTTAAAATCTACAATTGCGTTTATTTTTTTGAAAAAGAAAGTAATTGTAATTATGTAGTTCTTTTCTTATCCATAAATATAAATATAATTAAGTTCTAAGTCATAAACTGTATCTAGATATATAAGTATAGTTTAAGGTATGTTTCCTCGGATTTGTTTAGTATACAAAATATTGCCATCATTCACTAATTTTTACTATAAAGAAGTCAGATAGTACATACAAATTGAATAGCTAGGTTAGTGTTATGCAATTTCTCCTTCTTTAAACAGGTTACGGGTTACGATAATGGGCTAGCCAGAATTACCTCACAATAATACAAAATAGAAGAGCCACAGTGCTTAAATCGACTTTTGTAAAAATACTGGAACCAATAATATATTATCAAAGTACAAAGAAACAACAATTAGTAAAATTAGTTACTATTTGCAAATAAATTACATCTACCAACTTTGGTGTCAGCAGAACAGTGTTTAAAATTCTTAGAAAGTTATCAGATAACTTGCAGCAAATTATAATGTACCATAGGCTATGATATGATGTAACACATTATGGAGGTACTAGGTATGCACCGATATAATATTGGTATAATCAAGCAGACTAACATAAGTAGGAATAAGATGAAGTAGTTAGGTATAGGTTAGGTTGTCTTTGTAGAAAATCCTATCCATTAAAATGTGATAGGGAAATATTTGTCAGTAGTCAGTACATGATAATTTATTTTATTGCTCAATTCTCAACGTTCAGAAATGCAAACAAGAAGAACAATCTCAGGATTCTATCTTTACGGGTTTAGGTATATCATATCACATTTTTAGATTACTTTCTTTTTGTAATATAAATAATTGCATGTAAAAAAAAGCCTAATTTAAGGTGTCAGAAGAACTTCCTATAAAGTTCTTTATTGGTTTATGTAATTATGTAGGTATCCGTTGTGATCAGGTAATAATAATTTACAAACTACTGTCCCATATCCACCTAATCTACCATGAGTCAGGTACTTATTATACTTTTATTATTGTACCTTGTTACACTTAATGTTGGTTTGTGGTAAATATTATATGAGCACCGATAGTCAAAATGTACAATCTGAGAATGAAATTGAATTGTAATACAAATTAATTGCCAAATTCAGGGATGTAACTGATATTCTATATACTACTAGTACATAAACTAGAACAAGAAAACGCTTCCCAGATGTTCTCGTAACATACTCATACAATACAACATAGACCTTAGCATTATTGTCTTAATATGCAGTTTTATAGGGTCAATTCCATATATATTCCATTACGAAAAATGTTTAGTGGTATAATAGTAGAATAGAACTTAGGTAGATTTTTCGGTTACGTTTGCATATTTCTCTCACTTATAAGTGGAAAATAAATGTTACCAGGTAAAGCTAGTATCAAATGTTTGCATAGCTAGTAATTTTAAAAGTCCGTAAAAAATGAAAGCTTTCAGTAGTATAGTACAGGGCTAGCCAAAAAGATGTCCCCGTGGTCTAGGTCATCTAGCTCCTAAACTAAAACTCCGATAAAAATGAG
>JAQFYC010005076.1:0-15312 GCA_034694165.1 Tomocerus mixtus
GCATTTAGTCTTAGTTGTGTTATCAATCTAGTATCCGCCCATCCTATGTCATCATTCATGTACGACTCTACTCCTATAATTACCTAGAATAATATTAGTCATGTTCCAAGACCTAATCACGGTGTCTAATGTTGGATGGTTTGGTGGCACGTAGGTTTCGTTCCTTGGCACGTGTGTTTGTGTAATTCCCAGGTTGAATGTGGCCACACCCTAGAGGTTCTTGACACAGCGTGGGTATATCTTCGTCTATAATTTATTACATTATATGCAATTTTATTGGCATTTGGAAAAATATCATTTAGTAATTATAGCTACCATTTCCCGTCAGCGTAAAATCTTGTGATTGAGCAAATGGAGTGAATACATATTTTTTTATGAAAGAATGCTTAAATATATTAATATACTAAAGCATGCTTCTGTTTGTACAACAGTCCAAGAGACGCACCAGCTCATGCTCCCAACTCAACTGTAGAGAAAGGGGTTTACCCTAAGCCACCGAAAATTATGAGACTTCCACTATGCAAACCAGCAGACAGTTTCAACCTATTCTTCGGCAACAGCCTTTCAGCATGGGAAAAAATGCTATAACTTTTCCTTATGGGTTCATGCCAATTAAAATACTATAATACATGTTATATTAAGTAGCATTTTGCTCTTTGTTCGTATCAATATATCATAAAGCTTATCAAATTGTTCGGGAAAACTTGTCAAAAATAATATACCTGCTTCCACGTTTCGTGATTTCATTTCCTGTCTATTGACCGGAACTAGTATTGTTTCAAAGTCCGCAAACACTAACCATGCAGAGTTCGAAAGGTCTGATGTCAAACGCAGGATCCACAACAAAGTTTTCAGCTTGTCCACCATGCATGTCACCAACGTAGCAGATATGAAAGGCTAAGTTAAAAACGTCTATGCTACATCTTCCACACTCGTGCCATAAATTGTTATTTATTGGAGATTAAACTAGACTCTTAAATCATTAACTCTTTCCTCAAAAATATATGTCGTTTCATTTGCTCCGTGACGTAACATTTAAAAGAGCCTCCAATCCACCCGCAGGAATACTATGCTGAAAGTACAAAAACATCATTATATCTATCCTCACTATCCTACCACTTTGAATTCCCACCCAAAATCTCAATAGATATTTAGGACGCCCCATGTTGAGAATGAGCGAGAATGATGATTTAAAGATCGTTTTGTTAGGTTATTGAAATTCTCCAACCTCTCCTTGTCAAGATGTGACAATGTAAGTCAACAATGTTACCACGTCTGGTTTCAAAGTAGTACTAAAGTTTATGTGTAGATATCAGCGATATAGACTTACAAGAATTAGTTTTAGCTACATGATTGGTTTATAAAAAGTTTTACATTATTAAGCCATCTACCCTTTTAACCTTGAGAATTAATGTTAAATTTAAATAAATTTAAAAGTTTTAACATTAGTAAATGTAGATACATTATTCTATATTTATCTAATATGGAAGTTGACCAAAATAGCATAGTCGTTTGTGCGTTGACAAGATCAATCCCTAATTCGTTTCTCTAGTAACAAGATCAAACACTGATTCATAAACGGAAACCTATTTAAAAAAAGTTGTATTACACGAATTAAATATTGACGAAAACAACAAATTGTATATGAAGAAAAGGATGATAAATTCACATCCGAATTTCTAGCTAAAGGTTTTCGTTGATTTTGCAGATTTTTCTGTGGACGTAAATACCTGCGGGCGTTTAGACATCTCGAGTAGTGCACCAACCCAGAAAATCCATTTCGCAACTAGATACTCGACTCAATACAGGATGTTTTAATTCTACTTTAAGGCCAGGTACAAAAAATTCAATCTACTTCTGTAATCCGATCTACTTCAATCTACGGTAGTGATAAAATACCAGAGTCCAATATAATTCTTATCTTATAAATATCTGACCTGTATCCTTGTATAAAAAATATAATTTATGTATAGGTACTGCTTTCTCATTACCATTTAGGATATATTTAAACAATAATGATTATGAGTGATAGTAACGGAGGCCCTCACCTCGAAAAAATCCTTATTCCCAGACTCCGGAAGGGTATCAGGTCCGATAATAGCCAAGGTCGCCAGATGTGATTTGTTGTAGCGCCGTTGTACTGTGATAATAAATTGGGTGGCCTAGACTTTTTACATATTTAGTAGTATTAGATTAAAATTATTAAGTTAAGTTAGTTAAAACTTTTCCGAAAACACATTTGTTAATTTCCTCCTTAGTTGGCAATAGTGAGGGCACACAAACTGATATGATATACGTCCTACCTGTCTGCCTTATTACATATCTTGCAGGTTAGACCTTCCGAGGATCTATCATACATACCTTTGTACGCTATTAGTTTTAAGTTTTTACCATTACATGTGATATAGGAGGCATTTAATCTGAGCTGGGTAATTAATTTTGCATTTCTCCAAGGAATGTCTTCCTGCAGATACGATTCGATCATGACTTATGGATTTGTTTATATTGGGAAAAGGTATTGCAAGCACGCATAGAATATATGTCTTTTTGTATCATTTCGCTTTTAATTGTGCCTAGTCTCTGCCTGACGGCAATATTTCTTTGTCTAGAACTAGTATGTATATATATGTAATAAGTATGTAATATGTAAGTTTGTAATCTACAGTCCGTACTGCATCAGGCTTCGCCGTCAAATTTAAATTGTGAAAAACAATAACAACAACTGCACTCTGATGTAGTTTATAATTCTTTATTTTCATTACATTATATGCTGAATTCCTATTAAGGTGTTTACGCCTTTCTTTACTAAAATTTTTGGAAAAGGTTTGACTGACCACTCATATTAAGTTGGGGCTAGACAACATATCTTTATTTGTTCGCTGAAAGTTGGGCATTCTGTTTCGATCGACAAGAGTATCTCCAGGGGAATATTATATAATAATAATGTATATAACAATTTACAAAAGGTGGAATAATTATGAATAGCTAACGATAAAAAGCATTGAAAAATCCAGCGTTGATTGGCCTTCAAATTTTGGAACATCTTCCAGCTGTAGAGGTCAATTTCTCAGAAAAAAAGAGTAGCTTCACGTACTGTTGATTTGCTGAGCGCGTTCTTCCAAGCTTGACGACTCAGAATAGACTCAAATGTGTTATATGGGAATTTCTACGTACTGCAACACAAAAAGTTAATTAATGTTGTTTATTTGTTAAAATCATGTGAAGTACTTACATCAGCTGAGGACAGAACTTTCATTATTGTTCGCAATGAAATCTAAAAATTTCTGCATTGCGACTACATCTTAATTTTCTGATCCACTACATTGATGCGGAAAAGCTCATTTCTAACCGCTGAAACAATTTTTGTTACCTGCGCACTAGCTAAAAAATATATTAAAATTAAATAATGTCAATAATGCTATAAAAATCTACCTTGCTGTAGTACATCCTGAAAAAACAAATACATACCAAAATTTAATATTGGTCATGGATCAACAATCTTGTGTGCAAATAACTCATTTTGTATGTCTATTATTTATGCCTAACCCAATCAAGCAAAATACACAAAAATGATAAGTTGGTAATTGCATATTTTAATAATAAAAAACTGTTAATATGCACACAAATATAACATAATGCTACTATGAGTACAACTGTCATGGCAGGTCTAGTATTATTGATCTTTAAAAATTTGCATCCTTTCAAATCATCGGCATTTCTCCTAGCAAAGTTTGCAAGAATGGGTTTTCTTTAGTTATATTGGAAGAACAAAATTGCTTGATTATATGGATTACATTTATATGCTCCATTTGAATTAAGGGTAACCATATGCTCCTTATTCTTTGCAATGAACGTCACCAGATCAATGGAGATATAGGCAATATTGTGCAAACACGTATTGCACTAATTTTTTTGCACAGACAGTAAATTGTATAGTATAGTACCCCTCAACAAAGCAGTGCCGGCTGAGCTCAACACTAGATACAGAAGGCAATAGTGGAGGTGGACGACCATCTGCCTCTTCTGCGGCCCGCAATTCAAGTTCTGCTGGTCGGATCCCGCAGCCGACCCCCATAAGCAAAGCATGGCATGACCGTCATCAACGTGGCATAGTCGCCGAGTGAATGAAGAGTAAGGGGGTATGAGCTTGTAGTACGATACACTTTACACTATCAATGTCCTCGGTGTCACTGTAGTCATTCAACCTTCTATCGGCATCATATGAATCAAAATTATCTTCCAATCCGCTTGGTTCATCAGAAAGTAGGCCTAGAAAGCTATCCTCTGTCTCCCGTACCCCCAGACTGTGGGAATTGGAATCGGAGTCGCTTTCGCTGTTTGTTTCGAGAAGAATTATAGCAAGATTCATGGTTCTCTTCATTTTACCTGCAAAAGAGAACAGATTTTAAATTAGGTCATTAAATAAGGTCATTTAATCAAATCAAAGTAAATTACGTCATTTAATTAAATTAGCCGATTTAATTAAATTAGCCTATTTAATTAAATTATTTCATTTTATTTTTATTCAAGGTTGCCAAATCCTTGAAACTTGTCGACTTTGCTTGTCCAAGCTATGCGTTGGCACAGAGTACCAATGGATGCAACGTTTTTTACCCGGGGTGGGTAGGAATGCCCTGCATCCGATGGATAGGTGACTTTGTCGTCCGAAGCCGGGACCCTTCCTCCTCCGCCGCCTGAAGCCTGGACCTTTCCTCCTCCGGAGGGTAGTTTAGTTTTGGTCGCTTTATTTTTATCTTTCATTTCCTTCATTTTTTTCTCTCTTCCTTTTAATCTATTTATCTATCCTACTATATCTTTTATTAATTTAGGCAGCAACATTGGCATGATCGCAGGCGCGATCGTTGGCGGGTACTTAATGTACTGTCAGCGGGGGTAGGAACCCAGTCGGTTCCAATTTGGGACCTGAACTAGCCGGTGTGAAATCCCAAAGACCCCATCTTCGAGCTTTTTGGGCAGATGGACCATTGGAGTAGGTGTAGCCTTTCCCCCACCCCCTCCTTATTAATATATTTATATGGACTATGTATATATATTATATTATGTACCTAAAGTATTAATAAAGAAAAAGAATAAAAAAAATCAATTTTAATTTTTTTATCCCTCCCCCTTCACACCTTAGCGGGAACATTTAAATCACCCCGATGGTCGTCCAACTCCATTATTACTTTCTCTCTCACTAGAATTAAATACGAGTGCGATTGGATATCTGACGACGATTCTGACGGATGTATATTCTATCGAACTTTGTTCTAAACATATGTACAGGTACCCGCTATCGCTTTCAAATTGGTTATTCACTTTGGTATGTGTTTACATTTTTAATCTACATGTATATTAATTCTCTAGAATAGTAGTGATTAATTAGTAATAAGTCCTCGCATAAAAAATTTGTGTATTCTACTTATGGCTATTTCTTATTACTATTGAGGATATATTTTCACTATAATAATTGTGAGTGAAACGATTGCCCTCTTCTGGGCAAAGCCGTATGCTCGGACACCCGAAGGGCATTAAGTCTGGTAATAAGCAAGGTCGCCAGATGAAACGGCAGTTTTGGCGAGACTGACTGTCTCTAAACCTGAATGATTTGTTGTAGCACCGGAACGGTGGTTATAAATTGGGTGCCCCGATTTATGTAATAGTAATTATGTGTATTATTTACGTAGACTTTGGGATGGTGTAGTGGCTAATAGGCTACTAGCCACCATTATCACATGATACTCAATCCTTACTGAATCATGGCCTATATACTATTTGTATCCCTACTTGTAACCTTAAAGATAGATACATCAAGGTTTATAAGGATAGCACATTTTTTTGCTCGCTATTGCTATTCAACCGAAACGCCCAGTTCGACATTTTATGCACCGACTGCTCTTTTAGAACAAGACGTCTTGAAAGTCAACGGATACATATCGAGCTTACACAATTGTGCATCGATTTCCCCTTCTCGGCAGCTATTTTTGCAACCAAGTGGGAAGCGGAGCAGGGAAATTTCACAGTCGACACTTTTCTATACTTACATACTGCTATCAGCCGAGAGAAATACTCATACTAGTGAAACATTAATTATCCTCAATAGACGAACAAGTTAGTAGAGAATTTACTACAAAATGCTTCAATTTTATCTACACAATGGAATACAGATCACAAAGCGTCACAGAAAAATTTAAAGAACGAATGTTTATGTGAGAATACGAGGAAACGACAGTCAATATTCGTCGACGTGCAACAAATGACGCGTTTAAGAAAATGGGATAGTGTAGACAGCTGGTATCGGTATTGGTATTGCTTTATTGACATTTGATTAACCTTTACAAGTTTTCTCCCATCACTGCCTTGTTAGTGGTAATAATAAAAAAGAATATTTTATAATTAATAATGCATGTATGTAAGTCATTTCATATCTAGGTATGTTATGTTAATAATCGTAATTTATATTATCAATCGAATTCAGAATACTTTATCATTTATAAATTATAAGGATTATATTTTGTTGATTGGCGATTGTGAATGATGTGTTGCCTAGTACATTCGTCAAATTGCGAGTAGGATTTACAGCTTTGTATTTTATATGGTAGATAATTCCACATTTGAGCACTTCTGTACATAAATGATTTTCTAGCGAATTCAGTTGTGAATTTTGGGATGATAAGGTTAAGGCAACTTCTAAGAGACCTGATAGGTTCTGATTTACAGTAGTCTACTTTTGTATCATGGGTCAGGTAGCTATTGGTACAAATTACATTTAAGTATACAAACTGTAGCGAATACAGATTACATCTTTCTCGCATTGTCATTAAGTTAGAGATTTCCATAGCATTGTATAATTTTTCCTGAGATGCCACATCTTTTTTACCGGAAATAACTTGAGCTGCTTTAAATATTATTTTAAAGTAATTTTGTCTACTTTACTAGGGCACACTTTCCCCCAAATTGGCAAGCAATAATCTAAATTAGACAAAACTAACGAATTAGTAAACATTGTAGTCTGATCGGAGGTAAAATATTTTTTATATCTGAATATCAATTTCATCCTACTCCTCATCTTTCGGGTTACATTATCGGCTTGGGCATGCCAGCCCATTTTTTCATCTAATATTATGCCTAAGTAGGTAAATGTCAATACTTTTTCAATATTATTATTATTAACGCTAATCGTTGTGGCACTTGGTATAGGCATATTAGCAGGATTGAATATCATATATTTGGTCTTATTAGCATTCAATTCAAGTCCATTTTGTTTTCCCCATTCCACAATTGCGTTTAAGTCCAGTTGGGTAAATGCTTCCGCCTCCTTGATATTTTTTGACGAAAAGTAGAGGGCCACGTCATCAGCATAAAGTACACACTTGCAAAAAATTGGCACTTTTGGAATATCGTTATTATAGATCGTAAATAATAGTCCTGACAGACAGCTTCCTTGTGGGCATCCTCGTTTTAGCTGCTGTGTGTCTGAGAATGTGTCGCCAACTTTCACTTTTATTGTTCGCCCACTCAGGTAACATAGAAGTAAGTTTTTCACATCACCATCAATTCCAACGTTCACTAATTTTTCTTCAAAGTGAGATATTATTGGGGACTCAAACGCACGCTTGTAATCGATGTACACAACCAATGTGTACTTACGGCGTATTATCGAAATGCAGCTTTAAATATGTTACAATTCTATCCGAAAATGTCTTAATATTTCAGCTATCTGTTATATTAGTTTGAATTGAAGAAGATGTTGTATGGATGTAAATGGAATTTAACATTAACAGGCTAGACCATTTGAATAGGTTTCAAGGCTTCAATACTTATTTAGATTCGTCAGATTGAGGTTTGCTGTTAGCTAAACTTGCATATTGACGATAATTTAGATCGCTAAAGCCAATCAAAGAAATTTTACTTTCTTTCTTTATTTCGTACTGCATAGATTGATGAAGTAAGGGGTGATCCATAAAAGACGTCTGCGATTTGGGGGAGGGAGGGGGTAAGCAAAATCAGACGTTTTAGCATGGGGGGAGGGAGGGGGTCCTGGAAAAACAGACGTCTTCGTTACTCCACACGTCACAATAAGATAAAATACATAGAAACGATAATATAAATAATTCTTATACGAAAACTATTTACTGCACAATAAATACAAATATTTCTGGCGCCAGACAACAAAAAGTACGGATGTCAGCCAAAGTTGGATGCGTTTATCTCATGCTTGTACAATGATTGCAATGGTTTCTTCAAAGCTCAGAAATATAAAACTGACAATGCACATCGAGAAAATTTAATGAAAAATGGGTCCTTTATCTAAAGATTTGGGAAGTTTAATTTTGCCCCACGAGAATTTTGGGTGTCATTTGGGCTCCAGAGTAAAAAATCTTAAAGCTGAATTGGAAAATCACGTACATAAGGTGTGTACAATAGCCTGTTTTTGCTACTTCGGGCAACCACTTCTGAGCACACATTCCTATTTAAAATAGACAGGAGGAACTGGTTGCGCGAAATGGCAAAATCGGGCTATTGTACACACCTTATGTACGTAGCTATGACATTATTTAAAACACCTTGGGAAAATCCAAATTTCCTGGAATCAGGGACTTGTTTGGCCAAAGTCTGGAGCCAATCGTGCATACAATATACAAATTGAATTTTTCAGCAGCACTCGTTGAGGCGCTTCATGAGAATTTGGACGGACACAACTATATATCAGAAAATTGGAAAGTTGCACACGTTCGTCAATCAAAATATTTATTTTAAATAGTAAATGCGACGATAAGATTTGCTCTCCATTTTAACAAATCGACAAATGGTTTCTTTAAATAGTCTGAAGCCAGAAATCAAGGAATTTGCTATTTTCTATCAGTAGCAAATTGCACTACTAAAAAGCATATTTCCAAAGTGTCAAAATTACTTTTCCTCTATGAGCAGCAGATTAAAGTATATTCCAGCCTTGAATCAATTCAAAAGACTATTTTAGTGTCATTTGTAATATTTGTGAGCCAAATGTGCTTTGGCTAATTGTTGGTATCATCTTTTGAGGACCAAATGTGAATAAAATCCTTATTAATATGGAAAAAAATAGAATATAATAATTTAAAAAAAAATTGGTCTTTAATGCAGACGTCTTTATGGGGGAGGGGGTCAAGAAAAACAGACGTTAGCAGACAAAAGGGGGGGAGGGGGTCAAAAATGGCCAAAATTGACAGACGTCTTTAATGGATCACCCCTAACCAAAGTACTCGGATACAAAATATATGCCTTACTATCTCTTCATGTGTACATTACTCATTATTCCAATAATTCCAAATACACATATTGCAATGGAAGAAAGTTGCCTGCAATAACGAATACCTAAATTATCTAATTGGTCTAACATATTAATTCCAATTCAGAATATCCAAACTTATATAATGAAATTTAATAAGGCATTAAGCAAAATCAGGCATTAACGTTAATGCCTAGGCAATAAGCAAAATTTTCCCCAAATTGTAGTTTTTGGCCATAAATAAGTATTGAACATAAAATTTCTTAATATTGAATTTATCAGCCTGATAGAGCAGTTAACGGGGATTCCGAAAAGTGTTATTTCAACAATTTGCCATTATAATTGCCCGTTTTCTAGGCACTTATATTTGAAAATTTAACTGCCCCTAAAATGAGTATTTATAATCACAAGTTGTTGAGGTAGCACTTTTTGTAATTCCCGTTAATCGCTCTATCAGGCTGATAAATTCAATATTAAGAAATTTTATGTTCAATACTCATTTATGGGCAAAAACTGCAATTTTGGGAAAATTTTGCTTATTGCCTAGGCATTAACGTTAATGCCGGATTTTGCTTAATGCCTGCAACATATACATAGTATTATGTACAATACGAAATACAGTAGAAGTAGTACTATAGACTATAAAAATTTGATCGACGAAGAAGGAAATCCTTCGCTTTATATGACTAATAAAAGCCAGTATTGTCTATTGGGACATTGTCCATGATATGATGTATACTCACTTCCTGCTTTTGTGTATATTATTTGTGTAAAGCCTAGTCAAGAATTACACTGCACGCCCCTTACCAATTTAAGGTTATAAATATAAATTAACCATCGATGGAAAAGTATATATAATATTGTAAATGTTTAAAGGAATGGTAAATAAAACGCAATCAAATTTCCATAGGTATTTAATATAATTTTGCACAATATGGCCAACCAATGTTGATTTATTGCAATAAAATTGGAACAAATCCAAAAACATTATACGATGTAAATGCTTACTTTGCCTACTTACTTACATTATAAATTCAATTTATCTGTTTTATCTAATTTTCGTTTTCGTCAACCCCATATAGTATATGAAAAATAATTAAGGAAATTACAATTTAACACTAATAAGTAGCGTTATTGTATGATTCAGTCATATACATGAATGTTGAAAACGTAAACTTTCTGATATAATAAAATGGTCCAATTTGCACTTTTAAGGTTTTGAAAGTTCTGACGACTCTTTGAGTTCGGGCATTTCCATGAGGATGTGCGAGCCAATTCTTTATTAGCGCTACAGAATTGTCATTGGGATGGGATGCAGTTTTGAGTACGACAAATTCGAATACTGTTAACATTATGCATGATGTAGGCATAAAGATGTACAACGGCATCCCCAGGAGTGGATACATTTTAAATGTTGCAAAATTGACGAGTACATGTAATACCATGATACACATTTTTATAGTTGGCAAACTGTAATACATCTGTTTGTTCATCATTGCGAAGGCCAAATAGAAACTTGGGTACAATTTTAAGTCAGTGGAAAGTCTTAACCCTTTTATTTCATTTTTGAAGCGAATACCCTCGTTGGATAGGAATTAGATTTTTTCTTTGTTTGATACATTCTGATACATGTCCGGATAGGCCAAGTTATCCACCTGGATATTGCTAGGATAGTTTTGGTTATGTAGATAATAAATACGATTAGGCCAGTGATGATGATCCCGGTGGAGAATATCAGAATCCATTCGTAGGCCGAATAGCAGCTTACATTTCCAAATCGTTCTAGGCAAAAATGACAAGATATTAGTTCACATACAGGAATTCTAGGGCATAGGATTTCCCGGGTGGTCGGCGTGTCAAAATCTGAGAACCAAATATTAACCGCCAGCTTCCCCGTTGTAGCTAGCATGTTCTTTGTTAAAGTTAATTCTGTTTCCGCAGAGGTGGGGATTACAGACACGTGACTAGGATTTTTCTGTGCTTTTATATAATTTGAAACCAATCCTGGTGTCGTAACCTTAATTACCTTTCGAGTGCATTCCAGTAGGCAGTGCTCACATGGGTACTGATGTTTTGTCCTGCTCAAATCTTCTTTTCTGACAAGCATGTACAAATGACCCCAGCAGGAAGAGTATATAGCTCCATTTTTCGTAATGATTCTGTGAAGTACAGCAGATTCGTCGTAAGTGCACTTGCATTCCACTAAGCGATTTGGACATGTAAATATCTCGCAGAATTGATTATCTCCTTGGCATTCTTCTTTTTCACATTTCAATCTAGGGCAATCACGCCCGCTGCAATTATATGATTCAATTTTATTCTTGAAGGAAAGTTGCTCGATATTTATTGTGGAAATAGGGTAGAGTTGGCTTCCGTAAGTCAGAATAGGGACGTCGAGGAATTGTTCGACAAAATGTTCACATGCTCGAAGAGTGTAGTCTCCAATTGCACAAAACGTTGACGTTAGAGTTTCGTCCTTCTGTAGGGTGACTTCGAAGGGTTCATCATGCTCTTGACATTCAATGTGATCCAAATTTATCCTTTTACCAAATTGACAATCGGGGTGTAAATTCTGGCACGATTTTCCATCTGCGGTTACTTGCCGTGTAGAATTACAGTGGCGGGATCTCGAACAAATGTTTCCATTGGGAAGAACGTGAATCCAATCGACTTGATTTGCGCAAGGGGCAATTTCATGATGGGTATTCCAGGCAAACTCGCAAGGGGGTGCTATTTCTGTCAGTTGAGGGTTCCGCACGTGCTGGGCACTTGCTGGTGCTGAAAGTGCTAGTAGGCTTAGACAGAGTATGGTACTCATCCATGTCCACGGCGAAACCTTTCTTGTGCGATTGATATGTAAATTAGATGTGGCTGTAGGAGGTGGGTCCTTTTCGATTGGAAGTTTAGCCAGCTTCGTGATGGGGCGCAGAAATTTCTTAGTGACTTTCTTTAGCTGATTCTTCTCCGTTTTGTAGGTACCCTCTGTTTCCACGGTGGTGGCTCTTACTAATCCATCTTTTCCAGGGTGAACAGCTTTTATTCTACCAATCTTCCATTTCATTGGAGAAAGTAATTGGTCATCCATGATCAGAACAAGATCCCCAGTTTTGAGATTCTCTTCCTTTTTCTGCCACTTTCCTCTCCGTTGGAGCATCCCAATGTACTCCTCCTGCCAACGTTTCCATAGCTCTTGGCTTCTTCTTTGAATAAATTGGAATTTCGAAAGGCGATTCATCTTTAAATGACTTAGGTCGTGCTCGGGAGTGTTCATAAGTGACGTTCCAATTAGAAAGTGTGCTGGAGTCAGTATTTCTAAGTCGTTTGGATCTTCAGAGAGGGGGCAAAGGGGTCTTGAATTTCCAATTGCTTCGGTGAATATTAGGATGGTTTCGAATTCTTCGAAATTGTAGGCGTCAGCGTCTATTATTCTTTTTAAATGATGTTTTACCAATTTTACGCAGATTTCCCAAACTCCTCCCTGACTGGGTGCTTGTGGGGGATTAAAATGCCATTGGATTTTATTTAGTTCAACTTCTGGTAGAATTTTGTCTGAACTTGGAGTGCTTTAAGTTGTGTCTCAGTCTCGACTAAAACGTTATTTGCTCCGACGAAATATCACTGTAGATATCTGAAGGTTTTCCACGCCTGGATATGAATCGTCGTAGTGCCAGTAGAAATCCTTCATGTGTTAAAGACGAAACAAGTTCAAGATGTATTGCTCGGGTTGCCATGCATGTGAACAGGCAAATGTAGACCTTGACATTTAGACTGAAGCTTTATTTTTAGATAGCATTCGCAAAAGTAGAAGCATAATTTGTTATGCACTTAGGTAGTTTTACTAAAGGCAGAGTTAGGATAAATTCTTAGGGCGTTTTCTGTACGGATCTTTATAATCTTGAAAGGATTTACTTATTGAACTCTAAACTATTTATTGTGGGAGGATTTGTTAGTACTACCAGGATGTGGTAAGGTTCTGGAATTTATATTCTATTTATTTATATAATGCAATACTTGCTTTCTTCCATGTGTATTATGTCGTGACTGTCGTCATGTGCGAAATGAATTGTGATATTGAATAACTTATAAAAGGAAAACTGAGAGTTTATGTGGAAAAGTCATGTTATTGCTTCATTGTAAACCACTTTGTCTGGAAAACATTCCGTTATACGTACTACATGTAAAAACATCTTCAGGCCTCAAAAAAAGTTAGCATCCCGGCATCTAGGATTCTTGGAAATCTGGAATGGGGGTGGGGGGCTACGCTTGGAAATTGAAAAACGTTTAGACTTTCTCCATTTAACCAAATGGAGAAAGTGGAGAAAATAGAAAGTAGGGGGCGGGGTTTTTGGTGAAAGTCAGCTTTCAGGATTCTTGGAAGAAATTTTTTTTTGAGGCCTGCTTAACATAATAGTATTATTCTTCATGTTACTTTTAGCATTGTACAACCAGGTATAATTATATCTAGGTCTCAGTTTTTAGCTAAAATGTTTTTATTTAATTTTTGCAGAATGTAATCTTTGTTTGAAAATTTTGATAGACGTAAACTTCATATATAATTTCCTTATTTAGCTACAACAGTTTCTGCAAGTTCTCCAGCGTGAACTCTTAAATGTAAGCTTAGACTGCCAGACTTTGGAAATATTTTGCCACAAATGTCGCACTCGAATTCCTCCGGTGATTTTTCTTCTTCGCATTCAACTACTCCTGAAATGAAAAACTTTTCTTCGCTGGTGACGACAGTTTTGACTTTTTTCTTGCATCTCGGTTTGTGACTTCTTAAATAGGACATTCTCGCAAAGAGGTTTCCACAAGCTTCGCATTTGAAAGGGGTTTCCTTAGTGTGAACTTTCTTGTGCTCGATCAATGCATAAGGTCTCGTGAAAGATTTGTCACAAATGTCACAATTGAAGTTTTTGACTCCCGTGTGACTTATTTCATGAATGCGTAACGTTGCTGGTACAGCGAAGGATTTACCACAAATTTTGCATTTATACGGCTTTTCCCCAGTGTGTGTTCGTATGTGTATTTTAAGGCGTGTTGCGCTTTCAAACAATATCCCACAGACGTCACATTCAAAACGGTTCTTCCCTGTGTGAACTCCTTCGTGTACCTTCAAAGTCGATAAACTGAAGAATGACTTTTCGCAATGTTGACATTTAAAAGTTCTTTCTCCTCCGTGGGAATGTAAATGCGAAGCCAAACTATTCTTTTGCAAAAATCTTCTCCCACAAACGTCGCATGAGAACCTTTTCTCCCCCGTGTGTTTTTCTTTCTCGTGCACTTTCAGCAACTCGGTGGACTTGAAGCATTTTCCACATGTGTAACATTCAAAATTCTTGTTGGCTTCGTGGTACCGTAGATGGGATTCCAGTTCCGTCTCTTCCGCAAATTTGCGACTGCAAACCCGGCATCCGAATTTATAGGGCAACTCCTCTTGATGATCATCGATATGTTTTTGTAAAACTCCGATTTCGGCAAACCGTTTTCCGCAAATGTTACACTCGAAAGGGTTGAAGAGACTGAAAGTTGACATCTTCCTGCAAAAAATGTGAAAGTTGTTAATTTGGCTTCGCCTAAAGGTAAATGTCCACAAAAATTAACTTTCTTCGTTTTACTTACAACTTAGCAACTCCTCACGTTTTGCTGTATAAAAGAAAAGGGTTTCACAGATCGTACGCTGCTGCGCTATTACAATTCCAAAATTGAACACTGAAAAATAAAACAAATTGGAATTGTCAATTGTTGTTGCCGATCGAAGAAAATGCAGGGATAGAAAAAGTATACAATTACAAATATCTTCTTGGCACACGAGCATTGAGCATGATACCAATAAAATACAAACCTTCACTACATTATATACATGTTAAACGTACACAAATAATGTTAAATATTGTAAACAATTAGATTCAGCCGCAAACATCAAATTAACTTATACTTACAATCAATAGTGTAACTTTGTCTGATCTGTGTTGGTGTCCCCAGCGCCTAAGCGCCTAAAAAGTGGTGTCCCCAGCGCCTAGCACCTAGGAGTGGTGTCCACAGCG
>JAQFYC010005077.1:0-15311 GCA_034694165.1 Tomocerus mixtus
AATGAGCTGTTACATAAAAATGTGATGTGTTTGTTGGAAATAATGGTATTTGTAGCTAAAATGTGCAAAAATGTGCACACAATTATTATGCTTACCTGCGGTAAGAATGTACCAATCATTTATTATAGAGCCACCGCAGCCTACTACTTGATGACGTTTATCTTCTTTTTCATACCCATTTCCAATCTCCAAAAAAGTCATCCACTAGTATAATTTGTCATTTGCATATTTGAAATTTAAATTCCAAAAAATTACATTTTGTATCTATTGTCTATTTGCTAATTTTGTCACTTAAAACTTACTGGATATTCATTGTCGACGGTAGCTTTACCGTTTACGACTCTACCTGTGCGTGGGGGTGCTCCTGCTCCAGTATGTTTTCCACAATCTTGTAATAAGCAAGAATAGACAATTTTATATTTTTAAACATTTTTGAATTTTGACAAAAACTGGTTTAGGGATTATTTATTTACCAATTTTTTTTGATAAATCATACAGAATGGGGAAGTAAAAAGTAGCTATGGGCCAATTTTGGAAGAAATTGGATGCGAATAAAAATATATAATAATTATTATTAATCCATATAAGTATATAATTGTTCACAAAGATAATACTCTGTTGTTAAACACGCAATATAACTTTTTATAAATTAATCGCCATTTAAGGGGTCTAAAACCAAAATTACTACAACGGTTGTTTTGTGCCTAAAATTAGCATTTACAGTTGGAAAAAATTAATTGTAATAAAAATTGAAGAATCGTGAGCGGAAGTCGGAATTAAAATAATTTATAGTCAATCCGATTATATTCCAAAATTTGTATACCCTTAATTAACTAGCATGTAAATAATCTAATTATCATCAAGTCAGCATCTTACCACAAGTTTCCATAACATTTCTTTCCGAAGATGTAATTATCTTTTGCATCCAGGGTTCCTTCAATTCGGAGTAGATATTAGATGGGGGTACATCTGAAAAGGGGAAGGGAGAATTAAACATAGGCCAATATGAATTGGACTGATAAAATGGGGGCCAATTCTGATTGGAAGCGACATTTGGGAAAAAAATTGGAGTGAAAGGATTATTTGGGAATTTTTGGCTCCTGGTGGCACTGGTTGATCCTTTTGCCCTATTAATTCGGGGTTTTGGTCTCGATCTATGCAGACGCTTAGTGGAATACGATTTTTTCGCAAATCGTTAATTGTAATAGGGGGTATAGTTGTAAACTGATTTGGTGAATGGTCAAATACAAGCTCTATTACAGTAAAATTCACACAAGAAAAACTTGAGAGTTTGAGAGTATAAATAAAAACCCGGGCATTCTAATGACAATATTTGTCAATTGCCACTTTGTCAACTCAAAGACTATACCATAGACTTGGTTAAACGGTTAAACGTTGGATCTCTTCTTCAAAATAAATATTACATGTAGCCTACCAATGCTAAAATGAATTTGGTATTATTAACAATAATTAGGTATATTATTTTTCTATTATTATGTATTTTATTATATAATATAAAATGTTGTTTTTAGGAAACTTTATGAGAACGGGAGGACCTATAGACTCTGGCGAAACTAATGACATTGTTGAATTGCTAATATTAATGATCGTTGTATTTATATTCAAGTTTACCTAATATCTCTTTATTCGAAAGTAGGAGTTCATATTATTTTAAAATAGATAATTTAGGTTCTCCCTAATTACGTTTGCACATAGAAAATATCAACTTTCTGGATCCCCTTATAGCCTGGTACCAATCAAGTATCAATCGAAATCACTAGTGTAGTAAAGAAATTAGTGTTATTTTAAAGCCCTTTACTAGTGCTTTCGATTGATACTTGGTACCAGGTTATAATGGGATCCAGAAAGTTGATTTTTCTAAGGCCAAACTTTTAGGGACAGCCGTCTATAACCATGTTAATTTGTATACATAATTTTAGTATGCATAGGCATTAAATCTAAGAGGGGCCTACCGAATATTTCGTTTGTAACGCATTTGTCTTCGTTTTAATAGACAATATAATATCGTAAAGCTCTGGATCTTAATAAATTAACTTACCAGTATTGTCTGTTGTTCCATTTGTACAGGGCCCAGCCCCACATTGGGCTGGAGGAAAATAGGAATTAAATACCACACCAGAGTGGAAAGTCTGGTGGTTGGTGATAAAGTTACATGCAGCACTTGTGCATGTTGACCGTAATTTACGGGGGTTTCCGATGAATTTGTACTTGTAGTCTTCGTTTTTCGTTTGGGGACAAACGAAAGTCACCATTAGCAGGTGAAATACAAGAGTTGCGTACGAGAAAATTTTATTCATGCTGAAATCAAATTCTTGAGCTGCAGCAAATATTCAGCCATGGAAATTGGCATGCGAAATAAAAATAAACTCGGAATAATGATCGGTATATAGCCCCTAAGCTATCGTCATAATAGAAATTTATGATCAATCAGTTTCAATGCTCAATTATGCAGCATTTCAAGGCAAGGCAAAATGGCAAGCAGATAATATTAGATAATAAATCTAATTTTGCTTAGCCTTTGCATTGAATTTCAGCAATTTTAAGAGATAATGGCTGAATGCCTAATTATGCTGCTAATGTATCTATAGAAAAGATTTTTTTGTCGAAGGTCAAAGTCGGATTCACCATCCAAATAAATGTAATACCAATGATGCCAGACAAGAGGCATCGAAATGTTCTGGGGGAAATCTCTAAAACCTATTACCACAAAGCACTTCATTTTGATAAACCGCTTTATTTTTCAGCTTAATTCAGGACATGAGTATAATGTAATTATTAAGTTTTTGAACCATGAAGAAATAAAAGCAATATAGATCGATAAAGCCAATCTGTGAAGTGTTAATAAGCAAGAGGAATTCTTTCACAAATTCATGTGTGCGTGTTTATCTCTATTACGTTTCATCATATTTATATAAGATAGATATTAATGAATTAAATATGTGAGGTAAATGCGGGTAGCCATATCACTCGATAAATACCGCTACTATACCACTACTACTGGAATACATATAAAATAGAATTTCCATGGAATTTATTATTTGGCGAAGGCCGAAACATCAGGCGAGCCCATTGCTTGAAGAATGATGTCGTAAATCTATTGAAAAATATATTCTTATTGTTTATGGAAATACAAGTGTTAATTATTGATAATAAATATTAAGCTGATATTGATACTCTATAAATGTAAGTAATTTATTCACCTGTACGTGTTCTGGGGATGACAATACATGAAGAACAGCATTCGACACATCTTCTGCAGATAAGCTTTGAGAACTTGCATAGAACTTCTTTGCAGATTCAGCACCCAAAGCCCGCTCATGAAAATTGGTTTTCACCAGTCCTGGACTGATTTGCTATTTATAATGTATTAACAATTTGTGACTGAAAGTTCACATCAAAGAGCTATACGCAAACTGAAATGTCGTTTCTTACCGAGACTTTTATTTTCGATCCTTTAGCAACTAATTCCTTCCGCATACCTAAAATACAAGACTAGAATATTAGCACAGCGCATTCTCCATTCTGTCTATATAAAGATTCCGGAATCGGAATGCAAACGGAGTTTCCTACGTGGAAGGGGTTTTTGATCGTCTGTTTGGGTTTCACCTAAACCACCTTTTCCACCTATTCAGGAATAATTCGCAATATTTTTTCCTTCTCTGTGAATGTGTATTTAATATAATTGAATAGTAAATAGGAAAGTGTATAAGGAAAAGGCTCACAAAATTGTGGAACAATATAATACGGCGACCTTTAGTGAAGTAGAGTAATCTTAATATTGGCTATTTAAGAAGGTACAATGTACATGTTAGAGAATGTATAAGAAACTACGTGGAAGGAGTTTCCAATTTGCAAAATTCCTTATATACAACATATACTACTTACTTATATAATATAAGACTTATACAAACCAGTATCAAATATTTACCTTCACTAATTGCTGTAACAGCATATTTAGTTCCAGAGTAGAAAGTCATCACTCCAATTGTCGTGTGGCCAAGATTGCTACATAAATAATTGTTTAGCAAAATGCTATATTAGTACATAATATATTGTATGTAGAATGTATACAATGTAGTAATTATGGGAAAAGCTATTTAATTAGCGTAATCTATAATTGTTTAATTAAAATAAAGTTTTTAATTTGCTTAATGCTTACCTGTTAATGTTAATTATATGACCATCATCCATCCCCCGTTCCCGCATGGATGCAATTGATAAATTGGAGCAGAGTACAAGAGCAACTACATTCGTGTCGACCATTTCTCGCATCTCTTTGGCATTCGCCTCTGAAGTTTAAAAAAGCTACAATTTATCAATGCAAGTGCAATAGGTATTCAAGATTGCTTTTAAAGTAAAATTAAAAGTTGATCTCAGGGATTTGTAGAATTGACCCTTTACCAAGAATGGATGTCATTGTTGTGAAACCGGCATTGTTAATACATACGTCAACTCCTCCAAGACTAGTCTTAATCCAAGCGAACATTTGCTCAATATCTTCCTCTTGGGTGAGATCGCATTTGACAGTGTGGAGCTTTCCTTTGTAGCCAAGACTAATGCATTCTTTAGCAAGATACTATATTATATAAAATAGACAATACAGATGTACAAAAATTGTAGAAAAAAATAAGGGAAAAAATTGTACACAGGCAGTAATTATTTGCCAAATACCTAGCATCTTTTGCCGAAAACATGCCCATCGAAAGGCAAAGATGTATCGTTGCCTAAAGGAAACCTACTACCTACTTAATGCATTTTGTCTCCAAGGATTACGAAATAAAAGAATTTCCCTTTTCGGAATATTTTTACGTATTACCACATGTAAAAGACCTAGAAAATCGATATAAGGAATTCTTGTAAACAGAAAAAAAAGCTTTATTACCAGCGAAGCTGGATATTATGCTTTCGTAATGGTCTGTCTGTCTGTCTGTCCCGACGACAACTTTTAAAGTATAGGACATATTTCAGCCAAAGTTGGCATACATGCTCATTGATATCATAGCTCGGACCAGTTCGCAATTGGTCCAAATGGGACCACCCCAAGGGGTACAGGGGGTACATCTTGCATTTTTATATATTTTGTAACTTTTAAGCCGTTCAACCTTTTTGAATTGTGTTAACGGATTTCAATGCAAGGTTAAATTTAAATTTCTCACAGTGACCCAACTTATTAGGACAATGTGAGATTTGACCAAAAACGGACTGTATTATGTGGGGCGTTGTGAGATTTAAATAATAATATCGTCGCTGGTCATTTATAGTGGTTTGCCTCCAGTTTATTTAGCTTAATATTTAGTCTGACAGGCTGTTATAAAAAATTTTCATATTAATTTTCCTTTACTATGGAAGTTTATTGGGGTCCCCCAAAATTCCTTATATGCGTATGCTGTCTAGCTACACGTACTATGTATGCAAGGCATCTGTGGATTATGCTGTGTATCTACCAATCAGTCAAGATTAATTTTCTTAAAATTGTTTTAGGGTAAAACAGCATCGATTTGTTGTCAGAAGCTTCGCAACCTACTAAACGCTAAGCTACAACTGAACTTATGATTATGAAATAATTTTTCGTCTTAATTAAATCAAGATTATAAATATTTGTAACAATTACTTCAATAGAAGCAATATTTCTCGCACAGCCCACCACAATCATTCCATACTTGACCAATTCTGTGGATACAAAAGCTCCGATGCCAGCTCCTGCTCCTGTGACAAGAGCAACACGGTTTTCCCAACGCGAAATCCCAGGTAGAGCCATTCTTAACTTTTTAATACTATGTATGTGAACAATTCAGAAATGTACATTATTTACAACATGCGATTATAAATAAACGTTTTAAACATGTATAATTTCTTCTTAATTTTGTACCTGCAAGGAAGCGACCAATGTTGAATGTTCTACAAAATGATATTATTAAAGATATTACTACAAATCTACAAATCAATTCGGCAACTTGCTACAAGCGAAATAATTGCTTACACATAATATCTGTACATGATAACTAGTAAAATAACGTGCATAGTTGTATGCAAAAACCATACATCCACTATAATACCTATTACAGGAAAAACTGCATGCAATATTATGTAATGTGGTCCCAGTCCCAACCACAGCATTCATGTACTAATACATATCGTTAAGGAATATTTATACCTATTTAGCATATTAGCATGTATTCACAAAACCTAAACATTGTACATATATACTTAAATGTGTACACTTATAGAATAGATATTATTAGTTAACCTTGATATTGGAAGAGTCCAACAAACTCGGTGTTGATAACATAAATGTATGTCTACAACTAATAATCAACAGTGTATTTAATACCTATTTAGTTAATACAGACACGAGTCGTTCGCGGTGTCACCCATGAACCCAGCTTTAATAGGTAGCTAAATAAGAATTCAGTATAAGTAAAAGTGTTGTGTAAATAAGCTATTTAGCATCTGCTGCAGACACATGCATATACATATTATACTTACATGCAATTACAGTTTTAGTTTTAACATCTTTCTGAATATAAATACTTATACTATATGTAAATACGTGACATGCTGACATATCTGTACCTATAGCTTTTCTATGCTTATATGTAAATTACAATAATTTCTTATATTTCACGTTTAGAGCGTAACGTGTAACACGGTGAAATTCATGACTATAGCAAGGATTTTATTTTACTGTCATTCAAGAATGCATAGCGAAAGCACTGAACATGAAAGCGAAAGAATGGGTAAGGAATTCTTGTAAAGGGAAAAATTCGCAATATGGAACAGATTTGTAACGAATTATCACAGGTAGAAATGATAATACTGTAAACTATACGCATCATTTGCCATTTACATACGTAGTAATTTCGTATCTTATGTAAAAGAGATTTGTGTACAATATGTATATGAATATAGATTGCGTCTCAAGTGAATGTCAGCGTTAAAACGTCCACATTCATATGATGATTTTACAATTTACAATTTAACTATAATAAAATGACCTTTTGGAACAAAGAAAATAGGCCAATGTTATAATACAATAATACTTTAAGACTTCTGTGTCCTTTTGTTACGCTCATAAAATCCATACAGATTTGCATACATGAATATTTTTAAACGTAAACATATTTTTGATTTTTTTGTACATTATACTATTAGGCATTTTCTTCAAACTTTACTTAATATATTTAGAATACAATATTGAAGGAAAAAATCCAAGATATTATTTTTAAAATATTATTCTTATGTATTTGCATTTGGATATTTTGGATGCACACAAATACAGCATCATGGCCATCTCACAGAAGTAAAGAAGACACTCCTTCAGCGGGAATGCATTTCAAACGCAGTGTCACTGTCATTTATATCGTATTTAGGAATCTTAAAGATTTAATTCCGAATTATTATTATAAACTAAATAATTTAAATATTTATTTATATTTTATCATTTAATTGATATTCTGAAATAGTGCTACAAAAATTAACTCATTACTTATAATTCGTTAAAGTATTCAGTCTAAACTTTTGAGTTTGCCAAAGATTAATTTTTACAAACAAGCCTGTTTAATCGAAAACAATTTAATTTAGGCATTAGGTAAATACTTAAATTATCACATTGAGTCAATATATAAAACCGAATGCATGGAAATGACCATATGGAACGCAAACGCAAATTAAGCTAAAGAATTATTGGATTGTAAAGGGTTTTAGATACAGATATTTAATTTTTGTAAAGGATTTACCTACATTATTGGATTGGATTATTGGATTGGATTGCCATAACCAATATTAATGATAGTTTCATCTTAATTTATATAAAACTTTGTTCACTACTATTTAATTTGCCGAATTAAAATGTCGGAAAAAGACTACAGCCCATTAAGTTTAGCATGTGTTAAATCGCTTACGGACAAATCGTACGATAAAAGGCGACAAGCAGCTTCCGAAATCGAAAAGTAAGACATTATATTTATTTTATTTAACTATACATGCAAAATCTGGATTGTAAAATTAATTCTTATTAAGGGATAAATTATATAATTTCTATTAACTTGATTATAACAGGATGGCGAAGGATTTTTCAGTAATGAAAAACACGGAGCAAATAAAAAAGCTATTACGAGTTCTGGGCCAGGATTTCACAATGTCTCAGATGACAAATTGGCGTAAAGGAGGAATTATCGGTCTTGCAGGTAAGATTACTATATGTATAAATATTACATTAAATATTACAATAATACAGATTATTGGATGACCGGGGTTGCACATTGTACTGTATAAAATTATATTTACATTTTAAAATATTAATTTAATTCATTTTTGTTTACAGCGACAGCCATGGCTTTAGGAAAGGTATGTACAGAACAGACAGAGCAATTTTAAATTGATTTGCACACTAACTTGTTCACTAAAGGCGAATAAATTAAATTTTTCTTGTTTTAGGATACTGCTAACTACATGGATGAACTAATTCTTCCTATTTTAATCTGTTTTGGCGATTCTGACTCGAGAGCAAGATACTACGCTTGTGAAGGATTATACAATGTTACCAAAGTTGCACGAGGAGCAATTCTTGTACATTTTAATGAGATATTCAGTGCTTTGAGTAAATTAGCAGCAGATCCTGATCAAAATGTCAAAAGCGGAACTGAAATGTTAGACCGCTTATTAAAAGTAAGGAAACAAAATCAAAAATCATATAAAAATAAAAATTGTTCCTTTATTAAGTAAACACAGCAAATTTTGCAATTTTTCTTTTTCATAGGATATTGTGACAGAAAGTGCCTCGTTCGACCTTGTAACATTTATGCCCCTATTGCGCGAAAGGATGTACACGAAAAATACCTTTGCCCGACAATTTGTGATTTCTTGGATATCAGTTTTGCATGCTGTTCCCGATATCAATATGGTGATTTTCCTGCCTGAACTATTAGATGGCCTGTTTAATATTCTTGAAGACCCTACAATGGAAATTAAGAAAATGTAATCGTAGATTTATAATTAAATATCGTTTTACGTAATGCATACAATTTTGCTTAACTGATACATTGATTTAATTTTCAGGTGCGAAACTGTCCTAGGAGAATTTCTCCGAGAAATCATAAAAAATCCTTCCATGGCTGATTATTCCAGTATGATCAACATTTTAATTGCTCATTCGCAATCAAAAGACGAACTTCTGCAGGTAATTTACCTTAGTAGTAAATAAAATCAGAACAGAATAACGAAAATGATCCTTATAGAGGTAAAATAACAGCAAATTATAATGAATTCGCATTGTAGATGCTTTTTACATAAATAGTAATATTTTTATTGCCACTGATCGCACTCACAGCACTGCTGATAGTTGCTTTAGTTCAGTAAGTATTATTAATTATTATTATTAAATTTTAGTGCACTTTTAGTTTTATTATACTTGTCTATTAGTTAATCTTTTTAATTGCACTTTTTATGTGATATATGTAAGAAGATAAAGTTGATATTATTTTTCAACGTCATAATGGCATCTTTTGTTTGCACTGCAATGTGAAGTCTACCAGGTTTAAAATTGTAAGTTGTAATTAACCAATTAAAAAATAAGCACAGTTAGCACAGTGTATTGTTGAAAATTTTATAATGCAATAACTTTATACATTTTGTGATGACCTCAGCTGATGGCTGTAACTTGGATAAAGGAGTTTGTTTCCCTTGCTGGAAATGGTATGCTGCCTTATGCTTCCGGAATTCTTTCGGCTGTGTTACCTTGTCTTGCATATGATGACGAGTCACGGAAAAGTACGGATAGCAATACCACTAGCTCAAAAACAAACAATTCTGGAGTAAAATTGGAAAAGGATATGTTGATGTTAACTAAATACAATGTGTTTGAAGATATTCGAGAGACAAGCAAAGCAGTGAACTACAGTCTTATGAAGCTCATCACCAACTTCAGCGAAAAGACTGACGGAAGTCCAGAAAAGCAGATTGCGGAGCTGACTAGTCCAAAGAAGGATGACAACAAGGTTGTAGAGAGTCCGTCCGGAAGCAGTGGAGTAGACCTGTCGTCAGTTATTGATGTATTGACCAGAAATCTTCAAAATACAGCAGTGCCAACTAAAGTAGCCGTTCTCAGGTGGATTTACCATCTCCATTTAAAAATGGGAGACAAAATGTTCAGATATGTAGATGAAACATTCCCCGTCCTTCTTAAAACTCTGTCCGACCCGAGTGACGAAGTTGTTCTACTAAGCTTGGAGGTTTTGGCAGAAATTGTATCATTCAGAGGAGCAAATAAAGATGGAACCGGTTAGTGGCATTATTTATTTTAATTTTTGTCTTATACTTGATCTCGATTCAAAAATGCTTTTAGCCATGGATATTTTCCTGTTATTTACCGTATTTTCCAACAAAATGATAATTTATGAAAACACTACTAATGGCTCAACAAAATGCTTACTTTCTCACAACTTTTAATAGAAATGCCTACATTAATTAAATCTTAGCCATGTAATGACTTTTAAGTTACATATTTTTGGCTAAACATTTTTGTTCGAAAATAAGTGTTTAAGCTGTCATGCTGTTTTTAAATAAATTGATTGTTGTAAATTATTGAACCAGATTGTGACCAAGTAAGTATTTTTGGGTGTGTTTATATGAATTTTGTTTATATGTATATAGTAGATTAAAGCGATGAAATATATTGTTTTGCTATTTAATTTTGTTTTATAGAGCCAAAAATGGAAAATTTTGATGCCAACTCGAATACGTACTTCAATAAATTCATTGTTAGCCTTCTTGAATTGTTTGCGACAGACAAGCAATTACTGGAAGACAGAGGTTCTTTCATTATCAGGTAATATATGCGAAAAAAATTAAGCAAATTACTCTAAATTTTTGCAATGTATATAAAGAATTATGTATATTAATGAAGAAAGTTTCTATGTCTAGACAATTATGCGTGCTATTGAGTGCCGAAGCAATTTACAGAAGCATAGCAGAAATCCTCCTCCCAGAGGAAAACTTCAAGTTTGCAAATGTTATGGTAGAAACATTAAATACAATATTGCTGACCTCGGCAGAGTTATTCGAGTTGCGTTCAAGACTCAAGGAATTGAAATCCCCAGTGAGTTGATTACTGATTATTTTATACATAATTACTCGCTAGATTTAACTAACAAACTAACCGTCAGTTTCATTCATTGGCTTACTTGTATAATGCTTAACTTAGCTAAACTTGTAGCAAACGTTAATTAAAGGCTATTTTTAGCTCTAGGCAGTCCGAAGATGCAAACGTTTTTTCTTTTAAGTTGACTTCTTTACTAACGATCTGTAAAAAGAAATAAACAACATAATAACATTCAATAATGTATTTACAAACTCATCATCTAGCGTAAAATCATCTGCTAACAGCCTAATAATTGTAACGGAATAAGTGGAGCTCTGCTAATTAATTAACTTTTAGAAAATTATTTCTGCAAATTAATTAACTCTAATTACAATTACAGGTTTTGCTGTACATATTATGTAATGCATACATATCAATGTCGTAGGCACAAAAGATACCACCAAACATAGGGAACCACCTGCACGTGTGTCTTTCTTCTCTATATTTCAGAAAAACTTATCAATGTGTAATAGTGACTGATTTTATATGTAATTTTATGCTATTTTCAACGATGTATGCAACTAAAATAAGCTAAAATACTTTGAAAAGCTTGCTGAAATTCATTTAAAGCTAAATTAGACGAGCTTTATAGCGAATTAGCTACATAATTTAAGATACATCATTGGAAAGATTAAAGCATTAATTATCTGCCAAATGCTATAATTGCGTATTTTTAATAACTTGATTAGTTTTCCTGAAAAAATTTAAAAATGCAAGTGAAACCTTGTCTGATGATTATACTTTGGGCCCACGACATATATAGAGATGAGTATAGATATTGATTGGGATTTTTTATGTTTGCAGGAAAGCTGTTCACTCTTCAGTTGCCTGTATCGTACTTGGGCTCATGATCCGGTTGCTACCGTTGCTCTTTGTCTTCTCACCCAAAATTATTCACATGCCTGTGATATTATACGAACGTTGTAAGTTCCTTTCTTTTGTGCGAAAGCTTCTACATACATATTTAGCAATACAGTTTTCAATTTTCATCTTTTAGTAGTACATTACATGAGATATTTTTATACGTAACGGATGTAATTTCAGGTTTATAGTACGCTTCACAACATTTAAATATCTCTCAGTTCATAAGCAAGGCTTCTTCACATGTTACACATTTATCTATTGTTGTGTATATGAGTTTTATCGTTAAGCATGAAATAATTTAAAAAGTACCTTTACTAGTATAATGTATGAAGATATATAGTTATAGTTATAAATAATATAATCCACTACTACGAATTGTATGTATATTAAAGCTACACTCTGATCTAACTAACATTAATTGCCTTTCCATTTCAGTGGACAGCTTGAAGTAACTGTAGAGTTTCTCGTGGAAATCGACAAGCTGGTACAGCTAATTGAATCCCCTATTTTCACTTGTGAGTTCATTTTACTGTATCTTATATATACTTACATCACATCATATACTACATACCTTTAAATTATACACATTTTCGCTATACTTGCGAATTGTACCTACCTTTTCTAAATAAAGTGTTGGGTACATACTTTATTACAGTTTATTTTCCATGTACATCCATTGTTCTTATATTTTAAGCACTTTACAGACTATTATGTAGATAATACGTACATAGTATAGGCAATGCAATGTAGGTGTGCGTTACTAAAGCTATAAAATAATTAAGATGTGGTGGTAGGTCTGTTCTGTTAAAATATTTTAAGGATAAGACATTTTTATGATTTATGATACGTGATGATGGTGAAGCAATTATAATTGACCAATTAACAAGGAATTTAAGATCTCCAATTTATTTATAAGCTTTAACATTTTCTGCCTTTCTTAAATGAAGAGTCTTCCCTATCTGTACACAAATCGATGATGATACTAATAACAACGAATCAAAACTGTATAACAATGGAAAAACTGTGTCTTAATTGACAATTAAACAAATCTGAATGATATCATGTTAATCTCAAGCAAGGGAAAGATAGTAGAAAATTATTATTAAATAATTACGGAATTCTTATAGGGAACAAAACTGTCTAGCTTATTTAATTACTGTAGGTGGTGGTGGTGGTAGTACTGTATACGAAGGGTAGGTAAACCCACTTTTCCAAATTGATTGATTGATGCAGACAGTTTTAACATCTCGTAAATAAAGTTTTTATGATCGAAACAGCTAGATAATTAGAAACTTCCTGTAAAACAGTAAAACATGCACATGCTCGTCGTTACAAGGCACAAACTAATAAATAATTGTTGTTTTGCAGATCTAAGATTAGATTTACTAGACGGTCATCATAATACAGAGTTGGTTCAAGCACTTTATGGACTTTTAATGCTACTGCCTCAAAGTGAAGGATTCCACGTTTTGCAAAGGAGGCTGAATTGTGTGCCAAGTTTTCATCTTCCACCTGGTAGCAAGTAAGTTGACGTTGACGTTTACGCTTATTGCATTTGATAATTTGCATGAGATAAAATATTATTGTAATTTATGAAAGTGTCTTGCACATACTTTGCATGTTGTTTCTATTTTTATCTATTTATGTGTACACATTTAGTATGTAAATTTTTGAATACATGCTTTAAAGAGCTACCTATTAAGATAAGTAAAGTAATTTACAAATAAAAAGAGTTATATCGTAATATCAGATACAGAACCAGAACACTTAAGATGTTTGTGTAATTTAAGTAATGTCAACGTGTGCGTTTAGATTTAGATTATGAGATAATTATGCTTTAAGTATTTAGCTGTTGTCCTTATAGTTTTATGTTTAAAGTGTGTCAATGAATACTAATTTATAAAATTTAAGATGCATAAAAGTAAAAGTAAGAGCAGAGCAGTCCGCCCATGTTGGTAGCTGGTATGTAATAGTAATTATTAGGTAAACTAAAAAGCGTAACACTAAATTACTTGCAATGAATACACGATTAAAATGAATTTATGAATAGGATTGCTGTAGCTAGCATAGCATTACAATAATTTCGTTATTTTTACAATCTTTTAGGTTACACGGTTCGCCCAAGAGTGAAGAGCGAGTGCATGTGAAAAGTATCAGGTTTGATGAACTTCTCCAACACTTTAGATCCGTACAGGACCGTCACCGGAAAGCCAAACAAACAAATAAAGCGGCTGAACTCATTGACAAGGGGATGAAGGCTCTAGATTTTTAAGTGATAGATCCACCGTAGTAACTACCATTTCTATTTAATGAATAGCTAGACTAAATTTTACAATTTTCTAACTATTTACTATCCTAAATGTGGTACGATTTGGTACTACGGAAATCAGATAGAAATTTTAAAGCAAAGATGTGCCTCTCTCTTAATAACTGCCTAAACTGTACTTTGGTTGGGAAATGGTCCTATCTGTTGCAATTTTGCAAAAATTAATATTTACGCACTGTCGAGTATAATCCCTACTATTTGTACTAAACAATAAGAATATGACGGTACAACAAGAACAATCAAACTTCCGGTTGGCTCGCTAGCCAATTATCTACCTTAAAACTAAAACTGCCAAATCTTCACATAACAAAATGTCGTGTCGCTGTCTTATTTGTCTTACAATTACATTACACCTGTATACTTACATTCCAATTTTTTCCAGTATATTATTATGTAATTAATGCAAAAACTGGTTTAAGATGAACATTTTTCTCTTAAGGACTATAAGGATATAACCTAACTCTGTAGTAAATGATTTAATAGCAAATGTCTGCTATTAAATTAACTATTATTAATATTGCCTAATTTAGTTTACTTATTATTAGCTAGTTAGTTAATTGCAGTTAACCTGTAATGTAATGTGCATGTATTAAATGTTTTATTAATTATAATAAGTAAACAATCAATGTAATTGTGTTAGTTTCGTAATTCGTAGTTCCATTTTAATAATTGCTTCCCTGTAATTTTTTCTATTTGTGTAATCATTGCAAATTGCAACTGCAAACATGCAAGCAAAATCAAAATCAACCTACATCCAAAACAACTGCATAATAAAAGCAATTTGCCTACTGTTACAATTACAATGTGCTGTGAATAATATCGTTGTACGATTACCAAATAGCATTCTTACATACTTCTAGTCATTCAAGTATGAATAAAAGGTCAATACAATATATCTAATTGTTATTTTATGAGGGCATTAATTGCATATCAAGTGCCTAATGTGTCTTTTGAATTTGAATA
>JAQFYC010005078.1:0-15303 GCA_034694165.1 Tomocerus mixtus
AGTTTCAGAGAAACCCAATTTACTTTATTGAATTCATTTCTTTGCAGAGTATTACATGACGCTAAGCTATTCATTGCAACTCTTCCAAGAGTACTTGCAAAAATAAAAGATTACGCAGCTATATATAGACAACACGCAGCAAAGTAATTGTGCAATGAATGAAAAATATTGATTCGGATGTTCATTCGTTGTAATCTCGTCAATTTTTAGTACTACGAAAAGAAAATGCTAGTTAATCTGTAAAAAATGAAATTCTGAGGTGATAATATGTACCTTTACCTACGCTTATTCATGGGCGAATATTAAGCTAAAGACTATATAAATTGTACAGATCCAGAACGATCATTTTTACTACTGCAGTTTACTCATTCTAATTTAAGGAAGCAAAAAATTGCCAGAAATTGCTAAATAATTGTTTTCTTTAAAATTTAAATAATTATCAGAAATGTTTACAACATAATTAGATGCGTACATTTATAATATATTTATCTACCTAAATATTAAATTTATATTCGAAAGATTCCAATATTACACCAGCGAAAATTTTTCCAATGAATGTGGCTCAGCACAAATAGGTATAAATATAAGTATGAATGGAACTTGTGTTACGGGAGCACTATATCCAATTATATGGAAGAATGAAAATCTTGCAAACGCACACACATCTATATTATACAGCACAATTTTTATAAATGCCATTGCCAGTACTTAAATAGCCCACCAATTAAATAATATACTATTATTTAACATCCACATAATAATATGAATGCCTCATGGTACTCAATGAGCTCTTAACAGATTGGGTGCACATTTTTGTCTCTATTTGCTTAAACTTACTAAACCGCAGTTCGTGTATTGTCAGCATAGGTGCACTTCATAATGTTATTTACAAAGACATTTAAAGCGTTTATAAACCACACAAGTTATTGCATAATGTAATAACAGCGTTCCCTTTGGTTTATTTATAACTCTATCTGTCAAAATATCTCCCCATCACTCATATTATGTGGTTTGCCATTGATGATTTTCTATCTAAACAATAATAGCAACAGTTATTTATTCTTTATATTGAGAAAAGAGCAAGTGAGAGAAGTCCAATGTAGTAGAGGAGCATTCTGCATTATAAAGGCAATGAAATGCAGAAAACCGCAAGTCATTCTTAATCTTCTCACCAAAATGTTGTAACTTGCTTCACAAGAGTCTTCTTTCATTGGTACCATAAATACTCTAATAAATACCAACGGAACATTTTTTTTGTAATTTGCCAAATACAATATTATTAGTGATTTAGAAATGTAAAATTTTCAGCCAAATAGAACAATCACTTTAATTGATTTTCCCGAAGATTGATACTTATTATAATAATAATTAGAATACACAATTAATTATCATCAATTAAATCAATTATTGTCATTACAGAGTTAAAAGTGCACACCAATATAATTATAAATATATTACAATTATATTAGATAAATCATTTCACCTATAACATGGAATTATTTCTCTGATACTAAAGAATTATAACTTCATATACGGTATTGAAATAACCAAAAGTACTAATGTAAAGTTCTCTTTCCATCCAACATACGATTTTTTATAGAACTCGAAATGTATTAGTGTAATTATAACGATGGCATCTATCTGTAATCTGTATTTAATATAAATAAAACGCTTAAATAAAGTTAATAAATAATTTGTAAACCAATACTATTCCACCAACGATACTGCTTGTTTTTAGAGCGAATACGCTGTCAGACTAGACAAAACTGTAATTGAATGGCATTTCTTCTTGCTTTTACAAATGCAACAATAAATAATAGGAAGATGTAGGTAACGGCCAACGTTTGTCCCATTTTTGTATGTATTTTCGTATTTACATATGTGATCTTACAACATATTATACTAGCCTTGAAGAAATAAAATGATGGCTGTAAAGGTGTGATCTACTGTAAAAGATAATACAAATCTATAAATACCAATCATTAAATCATCTTTCCCCATTACTCTCCTTTTTCTCACCAAATCAACAACGACTTGCAATTTTAATTGTCAATTAAATTCTACTTATTGTATTAGCAAGCGGTGGTTATAAAGATGATTTCAAAATTATTCATTGTGCTATTTGTAAGCTTGTTTTGCAAATTAAGCTCCCAACAAGAAATAACTGGAGATACAGAGTCAAGTTTCCGAGTAGTTGGTCAATTATGCAGTTTACCTGAAAAACGGATTGACCAAATAGCTCACGATTTTTTCTGCTGCTACAACCAAGTGCCAGTAAGTATTTTAAATTAATATAAATTAAGTAACAACTGTTCATGGTGCAGTTACTGATATCTAAGAATTGCCAGCATTTGAAATTAATTGTAATTTTGCTATTAGAAAGAACATTTCATGTTCTGTCAAAACCAAATTTTCCGATGCATTTGGGATAACGTCGAATGCATAACTAAAAACTGTCCTCGTTTTATGCAAGTGTACCAAAGTGTAAGTTTTCCTAATAATATTTCAAATATATTCTGGACTGGGATCTACAGAATGGATTTACTAAAGTTTTAATTATCTGTATTTTTGAAAATTATTTACAGTACACTGAGTGTATCATAGGAAGGTACATGTCGGCTGGTCTAACTATTCAAAACCTTATGGAAGCGGGGACTAAGATAAATGTAAGTAAAATATATTAGCCAAGGAATCTTAATTTAGTAAATATTTATTTTTGCTTTTAATACTTACTTTTAAAGTGCTAAAACGTATTACGAATAAAGACAAGGAAATAAAAATATATCAACCCATGCAATATAATATATTCCTGAATCACAGGTTTGCCAAGGAAGAGTCGCTGGGCTTATTTCTAAGTAATACCACAAAGCAAGTTGATTTAAATAAATTGTATAGATATGTATTAGTGTCAAATGATTAAGATTTTAATACCAGTTTTCTCATTATTAATTATAAAATTGTAACTATTTATTATTAATTAATCATTATCTGTTGCGTAATAAACTAGTATTCACATCATGTTGTGTGAAACCATTTGACATCAGTAGTCATCAGAAATATATTGTATAATCTTAACGTATTTATTATTTATTGACAAGTGCATATACATAAAAAGGAAGGTTCAATTTTTTGTATGTGGATCAAAAATATTAATATTTAAATTTTGAATTGCAATAATATGTTTACGCTATATAGTCTGCAATATGGATAGACAATATTATATTCATATATATCCAAATATTTATATACCATTCTTGGATAGACACCATATCCTTCATAGCAAGTTAAATTCAAGACATTATTACTAACATTATAATTTTGTTGCAGCATATAATATACATAATCCGTGAGATACGAGATTAGCAAGCAACTTTTTTACTTAGGTAATTATTTTGATTATATATATTAAAAATTGAAGTATAAAATAATTGCACCTCTGTTAATCAGCGGTTGGAGTATCTATCAAACTTTCTTCTTTAATGCAGATTTTGCGTTGCATTACTTAGCACAGTGTTCCTGAAAATTTATGGTATTAGTTTCCGATGGAAATCCTAACGAGGCTGCTCTCTCGTGAACAGCTTTTCTGTCTTCATCGGATAACTTCGGGTTGTTGGACAATGTTGTCCATCCAACTTGTCCATTAGGAAAACAGTTAAAGGCAAAAATGTAATTTTTGTCCATATAGTTTATGTAAGACAAATCATCTTCGCCTGAAATATAAATAGAATAGGAAATCATAAAAAACTTAACAATAAAGGAACATGTCTTGTTAAACTAATAAACTGGTATAATAACCACTATAAATGACCAGCGAAGGGTAACATTAGTCGAATCTCACATCGTCCCACATAACATAGTCCGTTTCTGGTCAAATCTCACATTTCCCCAATAAGTTGGTAGTTTATCTTACAAGACGTACCCCCTGCACCCCTTGGGGTGGTCCGATTTGGACCATTTGCAATCCCCTGAGAGCTATGATATCATTGAACATTTATGCCAAGTTTAGTTGAAATCCGTCCAATACTTTAAGCGTTATTTTGTATACGGACAGACGGACGGACGGACAGACTGAACAAAACCATATCCAGCTTCGCTGGTAATAAATAGCTAATGTACTAGAGAGAAAAGCATCGCTTACCATATTTAGTAAGAGCGCTTTTAAATTCGCATCTATCAGCGCCTGGAAAATCTTTCGAAGCCTTGCATGTCCAATTAGCGTAGAGATTATCATATCCAAAAAATTCTCCGTCTCCTTTTGCTTTTCCCTCGTCGTGCTCAAATTTAATTCTCATGCACATGTCTTTAAAATTATCCTTTTTGGAATCGAGCAACTCTCCCTTTATAAGTTCAGATACGTGGAGTTGCATTACATCGTTGCCCAACTCAGCATACCATCCTTTAGGCGGCTGATTTTCTTTCAGCTGGAACAAAATATTAAACAAGACAAATATTTAGGAAAAATAGTAATCAAAAATTCACCATTGTGACAAAATTGCCTTAATTAATTGTATTACCCATTGGAAATCTATGTCTAATGTGGGAGACGGCGAAAAACACAAGTCAGCAAAAAGTTTCTGAGATTGTTCACAAGTGGTGTCGGCTGCTTTGACTTCTCCCCAAAGAAGAAACGCTAAGAAAATTGGAATAAAACTGTACATTTTTATTTAGGGATAATTAGTGTACCTTTTGAAGTTGGTATGTGTAATGGTAGCAAACACTCAAATTAGTTTCCTATTTATACTTAACCTACTTCAACAAATAGTCGAATTTGCAAATTGGATGGTTTATGTAATTTAGTGCAAGAAAACAAATTACAAACGTTATCGCATATTTATATTGCAGAGATGTGCACCGCATATATTTTTTACTAATTATAAGTGTGATGTGAGTTGGTGCTGTCTGTCTGTGCGTCGCGCGTTATAAATTAGTAGTAGATGAGTATCTAAAACGTCATGTAATCTTTTACACTAAAATTGGCCACGCCAATAACATGTTGATTATATCAATATTGGTGTAGAGATACAACTAATGCAATTAATAAATGTACGCCTAAATATACATCATTTTAACCTTGGATATTTCTAATGCATTGACACACTAACTTATTTAATTTTCTAATTATATTTACTTAAATTTAACTATGCACACAATACAGACACTGTAACGTAATGAATAATTAAAAATGAAAATAAGATTAAGAAAAATATTCTATACTCTATAAGTATGGAAGTTAAAAGATATCAAAACGAAGTATTATATTTATCACCAATTCTACCTATACAATGCTACATAGACATTTTTCCATAAATCATAAAATAAGACATTTATTGTCCTTAAGTGTGTCGACTGATACAGTCTACCCACTAGAATAAAAATCACAATTATGCCATGCATACAGTAGGTACTAGTGGTAGGCTTAATTGTAGTTATCTTTTGTAAGGAAATTGTTACTACAAGACATACTAGAGATAATCGCATGCTTACATTGTTAGTAGGATTAAGTATTAACCAGTTGCAACAAAGTAATGATATAAATGCCTACCGCTACTGGATAAATGCTTTAGGAAATTATTATCTACGCGGCAGTTAAAAACATTCCTAGCTAATTCCGCTAGCTAACTTACAATCAGTAAGTACTTACTTAGCACTCGATTGGTAGTTTTTGGTTTCATTTTTGTGTAAAGTATACAAGTACATTGCATCCTGTCTGTGCATCTTATTTATCTTACTAGATTTACAGATCTACTGGAATGTTCAGAATGATAATTGAATTTCTTTAGTTAATATTGTGTTGTGATAAATAATAAATGGTAGACATGTACAATATTCATACGAGAGTCTCTCATTGAGCCCATATAACTATACTATTATGTTGTACCTACACAATTTAAGATTAAGATGAATTCTCAGTCTAAAATTAAATATTACTAATATAAATTATATTCTTGTGCATGATAAAGGTAAGATTTTGTAATTTTTAAACACTAAAGAAATTAACATTTTATCCTTTGCTCTGGTTTTTCTGTCGCAATTTTTAGCCATTTTAATGCGTTTAAAAATAAAATTACAGTGGTCATTCTGATTGTTTTAGTGAAAAACTATTTTGATATTTATTGAATCAGTAGTGGTAATATCAACATCAGTTTCTATGTTATGAATAGTAGGTATATAGGGCGTTAATAACGGCTGTCAATTTAGTTATAATTGAACGGTTAAAGGGTAAGTAGACTTTAGTTTGCTATTTACTGAAGCTAGCAATAGCAGCTTAAAAGAAAATGTGTCCACCTAAAAAGGCTTTCAATATCAATACAAAGTAATAGCTATCAATTTAATGACTTAATATTATAGTTATTATGATCACAGACATAATATCTATTTACATACAAGAATTAGGACGGTGCCTCAAACTAATTATTTCATTAAAAAATTAAACCTGTTTCTGGCAAACTACTATATATGGAGGTAATATCTGTAATTACTGTAATAGTTGTATGTAAACCACACACCATGACCATGGTCGTGTTATGAAACGTTATTTCTTTATTTCAGTGATTACTTAGGTGAAACCGTGGACATGTAAATTAACCTTAAAGTGCTAAAAACTAAGCCAATTAAAAAATATGTCATATCTTTGATCATTTGTTAGAACATATAGTATACTATAGTACCGTGAATTTATCATCATTGCAGATTACAGTGCTGTTGCGTTAAAAGTTATGGCATTTTTATTGACAACAAAAAAATTAGTATGTAAGCTACAAAGTTGCATTTGTCTGAAAAGTAACATTTCCTTAACAGCTTCTACCTCATCCAAAAGCAATTTTTATTGGGTTAGGCTTTACGTTACTTTAATTTCTTCTTTTGGAGGATTGCCATTTAGCTGGAATTATTCGAGCAAAGTATACGCTGTTTTGAAAACACAAAAATTTAACAAAGCCTTATTGTTTTCCAACTGTGTGTTTGCATGCTACGAAATATATCAAGTTATTTGTGTGGCATCAAATGGAGAACATAATGTTATCGAACTATTTACAGCTATTTCTCTTATGTCAATCCATTTGGGCGCATGTGCATCACTAATTAATTTTCAGGAAAAGCAGCAAGATATTGTCAATATTTTAAACTATTTAGAGTCGGAGCACTATGTGATTGAAGATTGTAAGCTTAATTTTATATTTTGTAGCTTTTCCTTTTTGGGTCCACAATAATTTTACGGCCTCAATTGTTAAGATAAAGATAAATTAATTTTAAACGAAAACTTGCCAATGTTCTTTTCACATTCGTTAATTTTTTTTCTAAAAGGTGGAGCTCAGGCTGCTAAATTGGAGTCAATTGTATTGACATTTTTAATTCCGATGTTCTCATTAGAGTCTGCGTTCGTAATTATTATACTGGCAGCGGTTTCCCTAAAATTATTTCTTGGCTTTACGTTCACACAAGTTCCTGGAATAATCATGTACATTTTAGGAAATATACTTTTTATATCTCAAGTTTACAGTATGGTAATTCCACAAAGCTCACTTGCAGTTCTAATCGTGTATATATTGACGTACTTTATCCATAATAATATTTTACTGCAGAAGATAAGGTACCTAACTATTTATATCATATTTAATGAAACCATTTCACGGTATTTTGTTATATACAAATTTCAAAAAACTTAATTTTAGGAGCAACTCATCGAAAAACCACAGAATTTCATTTGGAGAAACATTGTCATCTATAAGAGACTTCAAGTGTTAAATATATTATTTAACGACAGCATAATTGACACGTATTTAACCTCTTTGCTATGTTCATGCAATCTGTTTGCAATACTAGGCGCCTTTTGCTCTGTTCGATTTTACAAAACGTACCAATTCGAAACTTATGCCATGTTTCCAGCTATGCTGATTCTCTCTTTTGGATGTCTTACTACGCTATTAATGGGATTCTCTACTTGTTGGAAGCATTCGAGCAAATTTGTGACTTCAATTAAATCATCAATTTCAAATGCAGATTTAAATACGACCAAAAGTTTGCGGGCAATTAGGCCATTTGGTGTTCGATTAGGTCCAATTAAAATGGCTATGTATCATCATATATTTCAAATGTATGAATCTATTATTACATGTGTGGTGACTTTGTTGGTAATTACAAAGTAAGATTATAATCGATCAATCATCGTTTGCACATTTAATAATAATAGCAAAGGATTATAACTATAAATTCTGCTAGCTTATACTTAGGTATTTACCTACGTAATGAATGTAAATAATTTAACTCTTTATTTTATGGAAGAAAGTTATATAAGAACAAATATTTACATTATAATCCAAATGTATATTTATTCCTTTCTTTAAAATTTAAAGATTTTGCAAATTTAATTTTGCAATGAGATGTGGTAACATTCAGACAAATATTTGCTTTATGGAAAGAACTATAAGAATTGACAAACATTTTGTGAGTTGCAGGATGTATATTATCTAATTAAATAATTTCATTATGAATGTATTTTGTTATTCTATCGACGTAACGCATAAAAGTAATAGAGTCAAAAACAGTACATGTACTATCAACACAGCATAATAATAGTGTCCCTGCATATTTCTACTACATTTACTCTTGTTCTTTGTCTGAATCTTAATAGTTGACGATTATTATTATAAAATTGGTTTCACCGGTGATATAATTAACTTGCTAAGTGACAAGAGAAGGTAAAACCAAAAGGAAAACATTTTTGATGTAAATGATGAATCGAAGAAGAGTTAGCATTTGCATTGAATACTTATACAAAAACCATAAATATGCATTAGTACAATATGTTGTGAAGAAATATTTCAAGGACTTTGCAACAATTGACAGTATTCAGCAATATGGACATAAAAATCAATTGCTAATCGTTGGGGATTTTTTATAATAGTAGGTTATATTCACAACAATGCACCATCCCATTCATTTTCAGAAGGATACAAAGTATGTCATAGTAAAGGGTAATTACGACTGTTTTCACCCATATAATTTTCGCAATTGAGTTGTATTTACTAATTACCTAAGAACTGCTATGAATGTGATTTAATTTTTGTAATATGTATTTAGAAAGTAAACCTAAATAGAATACTGAAAGTCAGTAGTCCGGAATCGTATTTGTTTGCTCTTAAAAATAAATACAATATTGCCAAATATTTGGCGAAATGTTTATTCCCTTCCTCTTTATTTTGTGTTTCCATTTAATTACATTAACGAATGGTTTTAAGCTGGACGAATCTTCTTTATTGAAACTTCTAGAAATAACAGGTCATCCTTCTATAATTCTTACTTTGGTATTTTTACATTCTAGATAAAATGGTGCCACATAATTGAAAAACATAATTACCGAAATATAAGATTACCTTGTTTTTACATATTGAATAGAATCCACAGTAGGTAGTTTTGGATTTGCTGAAGTTTCCAGAAAGCCCAATCTATTTTTGCAGTATTTGCAAATCGATCATTTTTGTCCTAAATGGGAAAGCAATACCCGCACAATTGGGAGCAAGCAGAAACTGCTAGACTTTTCATTGTATCCCAAGCTTCACAAGATTTATTCGGAATGCAGGAAGAATTTTAAGGTGGTAAAGTACATAATATTATAAAAAAGATACTACTTGATAGATAGTGTAGATTAGATTCAAAGCTGTACAGATTAAATCGTTTATAACTCAAATCATAATATTTGAATTGATGCCTACATCTTTTTTAAGCAGTGGCATTTTCAATTGCTAAACCCAATCCGTCTACAATACCAGTATTAAAATTATTCCCAGGAAAATCTAACCTGTGCTGCAACGTGCATATTCTATGGAATAATGAAAAGTAAGAACTACGGAAAAACGTTTTTGCACGAGATTGAAACCGACAAATTTGCTTATTATGATATGTCAAAACCATACCCACATAGAGTCTCATATGAATTGCATCTTCATGAAAACGTATTCTGCTTCTCAAAAGGTTTGTGTTCTATTGCATTTCAATACATTAATTCATTGTCATATTTTCGAATACACATATTCTTCAAAGATCCTTTTCCCTTAATAATTATTTTATAATTTCTTGCAGATTATAGATCCACTTTGCTAAATAATATTGCATCCTGTAAACTACCATCCGACGTGGAGGTTTGTATCATCGACGAAGACGAACTTGTAAAGTTTCTGCATCACTTTAAATCATTACCATTCTTTATGTTTTATCTGCAAAATATTTGCATTCCTATATAGCTTATGAAAGAAATGAAAGTCATAAAATTATAACATTTTCGAATATTTTAGCATTGTGATCCAAGCAAAAGGAATTGTAACTTCGACAAAAGAGAAGGTAAAAACTACTGAAACATAAATATTTATCTAAATATAGTAGTTTTACAAAGGCAAATAATATTACTCGTAACTTTATGCTTGAGCATTATAAAATGTTAGTAATGGCAAACTAATTTATTTTAGTATCAGTGATGACAATACAAAATAGTGCCCATATTGTTACGTGTGCAAATCTTGATTCTGTAAAATGGGGATATTTCGCAAATTCCACAAAGCTACAATGCATTGTACCTAAAACGCAAAACAATATGATGTCCATGAAGCGACCTGTATTCAATAACTGTAACGTTTGCGGAAAGGAGGTACTAATTAAGACTTTCTTTGCAAAAAATTAATTCAGTTCTGCGAAGCTTAAGAGCAAAAAACAAATAAGCGGTTTTATATGTTATGTGAAAAATCCTTCTTTGAAACAAAAGAATAGAACAACTGGACCTGTGATAGAATATTTAAAACCACCATCTAAAGAAGAATTTTTAAAGGCTGTTCGTTTATATCAACCCATACACATTCGAAATGGAGCAAATCTTGAGGGAATACAACCTATGAATTTGTCATTTATACAACAAGTTTATAAAAATGTTAACTATTCGAATAAAATGGATTGGGAACCCTGTCAGAGTGCACTTTATGACAGCACGGCAGCGGCCTTGGAATTTATGGCAAAATCAGCAACAAGCAATTTCTCGTGGTATGCTAATTGGTGAGTTCTTTTATTCTCCGCAATAACTACTATTATCGTTTACGAAACAATAACATTTATTATAATATGCCTACAGATATATTCATTTAAACTGATGGTTATTTTTTACGTATTCGTAATAAGTTTACTACATTAATACAATTAACTTAATTAACAAAAAACTTTAGTATGATTTGCCATCGAGAAGTCTTGGATCTATTTAAGATTCTGATTCCGCACCCATCTTTTCTGCCCGACGAAAATCCAACTTCAATTAACATTCCTAGACTATTTGCAGGAACTACAAGCGAAGGATTACCTTATCACGTAAGTTTGCGATTATTAATTTTTATTTAATAGACAATTTCCAGCTGTTAGGTTCTTGCATTGCCATTGCATTAAAAATTTTAATATATTACAAAAATTTATCTTAATTCACCATTTTTTTGTTCGTTTTTTACATTTAAATAGTATTTATTGTAAACTAGCATTTACAAATAATTCGTTGAAGTAGAAATTAGTTTTCAACCCAAGTTGTGACTTCTGATATGTAATGGGGAAAAATACGAACATAAACTTACATTTATTATTCTAGTCTGTAAATAGTTCGAGCTCTTATGAGCAACGAAGTACTACTAAATGATTGTCCTACATTTTTTTAGATTGATCATGTCTTAAAGCCAACATGGCAAGCGCAACTTCACGGAGATAAAGTTTGGTTTTTGCGCCCGCCTCCAGAATGCCATCAGTTTTGCACAAAGTGGTTTAAATTTACAGTAAAAGAAGGAGATATACGTAATTATGTTTTTTTGTATTTTGCTATATACAATAAGAATTACTTTTAGTATTAGTGATCATTTAAAATACTCATATATTTTTTAATTTCAGTTATAATGCATATTAATACCTGGTACCACGAGACATTAATTGCAAACAGCCGAATCTCAATTGCCTATTCCCAATACTTTGACTTCGTATAGTACTAATATACTTAATTATGTCTATGGTTCTTTGTCTATGTAAATTATATACAAAACCTTTGCAAAGATATGAAAATAAATTAAATGAATGATTGGTTAAACAACGTTTTTCCTCATTTGTGCGGCACAATAATAAATGTCATACAAAATATAATTATGTGTAGCCTGTTATCATTTTGTTACAAGTTTAATTAGATACTTAATTTTGGTGTTCCATTAGTACAATATGTTGTGAAGCAATATTTCAGGGACTTTGCAACAATTGACAGTATTCAACAATAGACATAACAATCAATGGCTAATTGTTTGGGATTTCTATAATAGTAGGTCTAATTCACTACAAAATAAAATATGATGCGGCATATACCATTCATTTTCAGAATGGTACAAACGATGTCAGCATAAAAAAGAATTGCGACTGTTTTCACCCATATATGTTTCGCAATTGAGCTGTATAGGTATTTACTTATTACCTAAGTTAGAACTGCTGTGAATGTGATGTAATTTATGTAATGCCATGTATTTAGAAAGTAAACCTACATAAAATATTGAAAGTCAGTCCGCAATTGTATTTGTTTGCTCTTAAAAATAAATACAATATTGTCATATTGCCAAATATTTGGTAAAATGTTTATTCCCTTCCTCTTTATTTTGTGTTTCCATTTAATTACATTAACGAATGGTTTTAAGCTGGACGAATCTTCTTTATTGAAACTTCTAGAAATAACAGGTTATCCGTTTATAATTTTTACTCTGGTATTTTTACATTCACAAATTTCAAGATGAAATTGTGCAAGATAATTGAAAACCTAAAAACATAATCACAAAAATATAAGATTTAAGTAAGGTTACGTTGTTTTTCCATATCGAACAGAATCCACAGCAGATGGCTTTGGATTTGCTGAAGCTTCCAAAAAGCCCAGTCTATTTTCGCAGTATTTGCAAATTCCAGAAAACGATCATTTTTGTCCTAAATGGGAAAGCAATGTCCACGCAATTGGCAGGAAACAGAAACTGCTAGACTTTTCATTGTATCCCAAGCTTCGCAAGATATATTCGGAATGCAGGAAAATTTTCAAGGTGATAAAGTGATAAAGCGCATTATATATTATAAAGATATCATATTTATCCCGTAGATTCAAAACTGTACAGATTAAATCGTTTTCAACTCAAATCATTATATTGAATTAATGTATACATCATTTTCAAGTAATGGAATTTTTAATTGCTAATCCTAAACCAACTACAATGCTTTTAAAATAATTCCCAGGATCAAACCTGTGCTGCAACGTGCATATTCTATGGAATAATAAAAAGTACGCACTATGGGAAATCATTTTTGCTAGAGATTAAAAACGACATATTTGTCTATTACGATAAGTCCAAACCATACCCACATAGAGTGTCATATGAATTGCATCTTCATGAAAACGTATTCTGCTTTTCAAACGGTTTGTGTTCTATTGTATTCCAAAGCGTCCATTTATTGTCATATTTTAAAATACATCTATTCTTCAAAAATCCTTTCATTTAATAATTGTTTTATAATTTCTTGCAGATTATAGATCCACTTTGATAAATAATATTGCATCCTGTAAAATACCATCCAACGAAGAGGTTTGTATCATCGACGAAGAAGAACTGGTAACGTTCACCCATCATTACCATTTTTTATGTTTTGTCTGTCAAATATTTGCATTCCTATAAAGCTTTTGAAAGAAACTAAGGTAATAAAATTACAAATAATATATACATTAAATACTTAGCATTGTGATCCAAGCAAAAGGAATTGTAACTTCGACAAAAAAGAAGGTAAAAACTGTTGAAGCATAATTATTTATTTAAATATAGTAGTTTTTGGTATGCAGGGGGCTCAAAATATTGACATTTATTCCAGAGTCGCAGTACAAAATATTTACAGCCCTGCAAATAGTTTATTCCAGAAATTAAGGCAAATACTATTAACTTTATGCTTGAGCATTATAAAATGTTAGTAATGGCATAATTATTTATTTTAGTATCAGTGATGACAATACAAAATGCTGCCCATATTGTTACGTGTGCAAATCTTGATTCTGTAAAATGGGGATATTTCGCAAATTCAACAAAGCTACAATGCATGGTACCTAAAACGCAAAATAATATGATGTCCATGCAGCGACCTGTATTCAATAACTGTAACGTTTGTGCAAAGAAGGTAATAATTAAAACTTTCTTTGAAAAAATTAATTCAGTTTTGCAAAGCTTAAGATCAAATAGGTCATTTGATATACAATTTGAAAACTCATTTTTTGAAACAAAAGAATAGAACAACTGGACCTGTGATAGAATATTTAAAACTACCATCTAAAGAAGAATTTTTAAAGGCTCTACGTTTATATCAACCCATACTTATTCGAAATGGAGCAAATCTTGAGGGGATGCAACCTATGAATTTTTCCTTTATACAACAAGTTTATAAAAATGTTAACTATTCAAATAAAATGGATTGGGACCCCTGCCAGAGTACCATTTATAACAGCACGGCAGTGGCGTTGGCATTGATTGCAAAAGAAACAACGAGCAACTTAACGTGGTATACTAATTGGTGAGCTCTTTTAATTTCCGCAATAACTACTATGGTCGTTTATGAAACCATAACATTTATTATAATAATATTAATTTAAACTGATGGTTATTTATTATATATTCGTAAATTACAAATTGCGTCACCTATACTAAATTAATGCAATTAACTTAATAACCAAAAAACTTTAGTCTGATTTGCCATCGAGAAGTCTTGGATCTATTTAAGATTCTGATACCGAAACCATCTTTTCTGCCCGACGAAAATCCAACTTCAATTAACGTTCCTAGACTATTTGTAGGGACTAATTCAGATGGAATAGATTATCACGTAAGTTTGCGATTATTTATTTTAATGTAATATAAAGTTTTATGTTTATAGGTCACTGTCATTGCATTAATATTTTTATTATAGTTACAAGTATTATTCTTAATAGAAGATTATTTTGTTTGGATTTAAAATTTAAATAGTATTTGTTGTAGAGTAGCAATTATTTCGTTGAAGTGTAAATTAGTTTTCAACCAAATTTGTGACTTCGGAGGTGTAGGGGGGAAAAGTACGTAAACTTTTACTATTGATTATTCTAGTCTGTAAATAGTTTGAGTTTTTATGAGCAACGAAGTACTAAATGATTATCGTACTTTTTTAGATTGATCATGTCCTGCAGCCAACATGGCAAGCGCAACTTCACGGAGATAAAATTTGGTTTTTGCGTCCGCCTCCTGAATGCCAGAAATTTTG
>JAQFYC010005079.1:0-15298 GCA_034694165.1 Tomocerus mixtus
TCGCTCGTGGAATTGTCGCTTCGTGGAATTGTCGCGTGCGGGGAATTGTCGCTTCGTGGAATTGTCGCGTCACCATTATTTCTATACAATGCATATCCAGAAATATGCTATAAGGAATGTTTATTTATCTTTGAATGAGTCACTAGCGATGAATTGAAGTTTATTTAGTCCTAGCCACATAAATACACATAACTGCAACCAAATGTATTATATTGGTAGCCAAGTTCTGCATTTATTAACTTATAGATACTACGTTTAACGAGCTCACGCAATATGTATTTATAAGAAAAACTTCATAAGGATTCAATGCACTACTTTCATATAATATTGTTATATTACTTTAAGTATTAAAAAGACTTAAAACGTATTCAGGCACTTATTAGAAAAATGCGCATGACTCCCCAACAGTTAGCGTAAGTTCATTTGCTGCTGTGTACACTATACACTACTGACTGTAATCGACAACAGTCCAAACTATTATATTATGTTCTATGTACAAACCTAATAAACTTGTGCTAATACTAAATATTATGTTGTGTTGCATGAAGGCTAAGGTAACGGCTATTAGTTTCAGCTGGAACTGGAAGTTAAGTGACTTTCTGACAAACTCAATAAATTATTTGAGTCAAACGTCTCCATTAAGATAGCATGCGAGGCAACCATACATTTAGCTAATGCATACATGCATACAAAATGTAGTTAAATTATCTATAGTAGCTACATACCTTACATTCCAGATCTGATTATACACAGCATACACTTTAGTGGGGCGCATATTTCCTCCTAGGATACTTATCTACATCCAATTAGGCGCAAGTAGATTTCATAGTTTATTTTTAATTTTATTGGATTCTACCTAAAGTAAAGTAAAGTCAACTAAACAATGTAAATAGGTCTTTCCATAATAATGGTGCAAACTAATCGTGCGAAATATTAATACACGTGTAATACTGATGTAAGTCCATTGTACAGTAAATCGACATATTTTGCATAAATGTATGTAGAAAGTAAGTATAAATAGAAATGGCATGCTACATTCGATTTCAGTTCGGTACATGAATTTCGCTATGCAGATTTCATATTTAGGTGGAACAGAGCTCAACTTAATTGTGCATGAGTTGAGCAGTCATTTATTTTGCTCTTTGTTTCCACGTTCTGCGTAAGATGAATATGTAGCCAAGTGGGCCACATGCTACGAATATCTACCTACGTGTATGTACATTACACATATAAAATTATATCTTTATATTCACAGCCAAATTCACAGTCAGATATTCTTTTCTTTTTTGCAATATAACGTTACGTGAATATTTGCACACTTCTATTGCCTATCCACAGATATATTGAAGTGTACTATAGTACAGATAATAAAAATATATTATAGTGTCTCACTTCAGTTTCCTTCTTTATCAGCTTTATGTAACGTTCTTATACATATTTTCATATCCACTTATTGTTCGCAGAGAACAAAGTAATCAGTCAAGGAAATGTGATTGAAACTTATTGCATAACGATCGCATATATGTGAGGGGAAGATGAAAGGATTTCATAGTTTATAGATATTTTTATAGGAAACTGGATTTTGTGGAATATATTATAGATTCTATGAAGGTGCATCGCTAATATGTGCGTTACTACTATGGAAAGGTACTACAATACATACAATATGCAGACATACGTGTTCTATTGATATGATACTGTCTTACTATGGTACGTATAGTCTGTATGTAGTCTTAGTATTATGTATGAAGGATAATATGCCGTATCTAATAATATAATGAATCAGTTTGTGAAAAAGTCGACGAGGGAAAGCCAGGAGAAAGTTGTACAGTACAGATACATACATAGGTAGCATGTTGGGTTGGAGAAAACTCATAGAGTTCATAGTGCATATGGTATGCTACGGTTCAACTACCGGTGAAAAGAAACGAATGGGAAATGGAAGTAGCTGATGCGTATTTTCTTTTGATTGCGCTGTTTCCTTGCTCCGTTTGTTAGTATGTCAAGCAAAAAGCATATAATAGTAGTTTAATAAAAACTTATATCATCCTCCGTCCGTCCGTATGTACGTACCTTTATCAAATATTGTTCAAACTCATAACATAATGTATAAAATACATAGTACGTACGTAACAGTAAGTCGTAGGTATATCCATCAAAGTTGGTTGAGTTGTAGGTATGTAGGTATTATTTTATTATTGTTCTGTTGTGTTTTAGTAGATACTACATACTATGTACATATATACCTGTATTTCCTACATTTTATTATGACTATGACTGTGACGCTTACGTAGAAGTTAACTATGGGACTTGCTGTGTGCGCGTTCGTATCAGTAGAAGACAAAATTGTCAAAGAAATTTATAAATCCGATGAGGTGGAGAAAATGTAACTGCAACTTTAACGTGCTCTTTCAGACCTTCACGTGTCTTCCAAATGCATTTATTGCTATGAATCCCTATAAATGTGTAGTTACATCTACATGGAATTATTTTATACTTTATACAGCAGAATTCGTAAAATTTTGGATATCATATTATTTAATAAAGCAGTGTAACATATCTCAACTTAAATAGGAGCAACAATAAATACAATATGTATAGCAAAGTACAAATAAATATATGTTGAGAAATGTTTGTGAATAAATTCGCTACAGTATAAGGTACAACAAAGCTAAAGGTAATGTTATATAAAAGCAGGTATAAATGTGAAGTTTGCTATTCTACGGTACGGTATATGCTATCAGGAACATAACAATGTCTGTGCCATGTGGTAATTGTAGTTGTTTGTTTTGCAGCAGACGGATGAAGAATCAGTTCTGCAAGCTGGAGGATCAGATGCTGATGAAGTAGAGAACGTAACTCGAAGTAGTTTGGGTCTTGTGCCGTCTATTGATGATGACGGTGAAAAAATAACATGTCGAGCCGAGAATCCGTGGGTGCCTCGAAGCTTCGTGGAAGACTCATGGGTCCTCCACGTCGTATGTAAGACGACTATAAATCTCGTCCAGTTACAGTTCAACCAAACATTTTCCAGTTTCCCTATCTGTAGTAAATATAATGGAGAAAGGCAAGTCAAGCACTGTAAACAAAGTCAAACCTAAAGGAAATCAGAGCAAAGACTCTACTATGGCAGACATACCATCACTGGGGCCAAAGAGTTACCGTTACTGTTGCCATCACTTCACATCGTGATTCACTAGTCCAATTTATATCTTTGTCTAATATTATGTCTACATTTAGCTGAATTTTTTGCGCATACACTAAACTACTCTTCTACTGTAAGGAGAATCTTGTTACCTTTATATAAAAAAAGAGAAAATAATAAGTTTTCTTTTTCCTAGCTTTTTAAGAATTCATTCTACATAAGAATATGAACACGTAGCAGTATTAAAATATTTTTTACTTGCATTGGAATTTTTGAAGAGTTTGTGCATACATATAAATTTTTATTTGAAATTTGAACAAAGGTTAACACAAAACCTCTACTGTATGTACCAGTATTTTTGTTACCTGGTCTGGCCCTGGCCTCAGTTGAGTTGAGTTCACTTTCGCTACAATGAGTTAGAGAGTGCAGCAGATAAAATAGAGTAGTTTGATTTTATTGCAAAGCAAGCAGAGCATTTTACATTTAGAGAGTGTGTTACCTCTACTGCTTTCACTGTTATACCCAACGAGGTCTTCTTATGCAATGCAGTAAATGCAGTACATAAGCGTGTACCTACTTAGTATTCTGCCTACCTAGAGCACAGTATGTATTTTATGTATAATATTTACTGCAACACAAACATAATATTAACGAATAGGAAATAAAGATGAAGCTTATGATATGAATATGATGAACGTGTCCCCAGTCTATTCGCTGTCTATAAATATGTATGTATCTGTAGCATGGATAGATAGCTACCTACCTACATGGCAAACTTGGTAAGTAATCAGACACACTTTTTAGTGAAAGACATAGTGAATTTATCTTATATTTACTTTCAAGATTCTTTTCAGCTCCCAAGAAATTGCGACATGTCTGTCCTCTGTTCTTTACAACTTTATCTTTTGATCTGTATGTACATACACACAATGTGACTGTAACAGTTTCATTTATGTACTTACCTAGAAATATATACATACACTACCATTCTCATACATGGCATTTATAAATATGTAACGCTCCCTATCTGTGTACGGTACAGTGAATTATGTTTGTTTAGAGATGTACGTAAGTCAAGTATTAATATGTATGTATTTGTGTAATACATATATGATATAAGTTCTAAAAGAGTTTACAGTTTTTTGCCATGTAATTCCTACATACGTATGTATCAGCAATCACATCACATCAAGCAGGATTGTCATGTCACACACTGTAAGAGTAGGATAATATATGTAACAATTCTTCAGTTCTGCAGAGTGTAGATATTTGCAGTATATATACAGTAATGTGCATGATATAATGTTTCTCTGAGATCTGAGTAAGAACATAACATAGTGCAATTTATACAAGTCATTCATGACGGCAATGCAATGTTGGGATTTTAGCTGTAGAGAAAAAATAGTATGTTAGAAGGACAATACTTAAGTTGAGATATTATCGTTTAAGTCTTGTAAAATGAGAGAGATGAGAAGTAGGGAGGGAAACTGAGAAAGAGAGAAAGCGCAGTTGAAATTAGAAATAGTAGGACAAGGAAAGAAGGGACAAACTGTCGTTCTTTCATTTCGTTGGAAGTTGGAGTTTGTATTCAGTTGCTAACTTGACTTGCTTGCTTTTCTACACGCTACAGTTACACACAGCGTAGTGTACTGTACAGAATACTGTTAGTGTTCCACAACTGGAGAATAGCTGAATGAAGACAGGAAGACAAAACCTAGGAAAGACAAGAGGAATTTGATATGCCATAAGATACTTACCTATACATCACATCAGATGATACATAGGGAAAGGATAGCAAGATACAGTACACATAGTACAAATCTAATGCCAAGTGGTTTGGTTTAGTTTCCTTTATGTGTGTATATACCGTTTGTATATGTAATAGTAGTTTGGTCTAGTTTAGGTATACGTTGTAAAAGTCAAGCTGAAACTTATAATATGATCGTGACTGAGTTGGCTTGACTTGAGTGAGTAGCTGTGGAATAAGAAAATTGTGTGCCATGTATCTGTTCAGTAAAAAATATCAAATCTCAACGTAATGTGATGTAATAGGATGATTTGATGTGATATAGAGCCCTATAACTTATCTATAGAAGAATACAAAGACATAACAGATAACTACACGTCTTTAGTTTTTTTACAATATTACTACATAAATGTAACCTATTATTACATACATACTAGAGTACTAGAATATCACCCTTCTTAGCTTTAGTTACTACGAGAGATGTTACATGTTATCTGATGGATATATCTTGTATACATATATAGATCAGTAGAATTTTAGTTAGTGTGCCTGCCTGGCCTGCCTTGTCTCTTTATAAAATATTATGCAGTTTGGGGTTTACCCTGTTTTGGTTTGACTTGACTTTGTAGTATGTACTATGTAATCTCTGTTAGTATATATATGTACATATATAACATTGTAAAGGATGTTATTTTTCTTTGTACCATAGACCCTCCAATTGCAGAGCTCCGACTTGGATCAGCGCTCCTCAAGGATGGAATCAAAGAAGGAGACGACGTTTATTTCGAATGCCATCTCAAATCCAATCCTGCAATTCACAAACTGACTTGGATGCTCAATGTATTTCCCATCCTTTCTCGTTTCGCTCTCTTTACTATTGACACTCGCTCTCTGGGAGAACTCAAACTGGAGTTTACACGACTATCTTACTGTCTCTTCCATTATATTCCATTGTTCTATATATTTTAGTGTTATTTCATATCCCTACTTTATTTTACTTTGGTATTATTGTGCGAGCACTATCACTGTCTTTACATTTAACTCCAGACTAGAAGACCAGCGTAGTCCACGCAAAATGGAACTGGTTAATATAGTAGCGGTCCCATCAACAACAAGAACATGTTCCATATAAATCCATAGATAGATAGGAATATCAAGCAATAGAGCATTTTTGAACAAAAAGTATCTAATCCTATGGTATATTCAGTTCAACGTTGGTCGTTCCTCCTAAGCTCTCCTGTTCTAGCATTTCATGAGATACCATGGTAGTTGATGCCTTCGCCTTTGCCTTCCTTAAGCTAATATTAGGTTACTAACTACATTTTGGGATACTTATACGAGACATTCACATTATACGTAAGTAGTTGGTTTAGTAGTAAGCAATAGACATTTACCACCGCTGCTGCTCTAGATAGAAACCGGAGATTGAAATATACGAAGGAAGAATCTGGTTCTGGTTCTAGTTTTCGTCCTTTCTCCGATTCTGTTTCTTCTGGTTTGGTTTTGTATGGCATGGAGTACAGTTTCTTTGCCTCCCATTATAAACCTGAAGCTCTTTGTATTGGAATTATTGCCCTGTCCGTAAAATCCTTTTGTTCCTCAGAGATCACTTTCTCTCCTTTCCTCCTCATCTCATTCCATCCTTTCCTTATCCTCTAGAAGTCCTATGCATTCCGTTCCTTTAAGGTTCCTTTATTTTCACTTCAATGCTTTCAAACCTTTTATTTCGCCTTCATTTACAGACAACGATAACTCTTTGTTTTCAATCTCATTCCGCACTCTTATTTTACCTTTTCACCTGTACCATATACAACTCTCTTCCTTTCAAAATGCCAAAAATGCCGTTTAGGTTGCCATGATTAACAAAATATTTGGCTTTCAATGAAAATAATTAGGCTTTTTCAACCTTTTGGCATATCTGGTTGAAAATTGAGTAGCATTTGGTATAACAATATAGCAGCTTACCAAGTTTGTTACAGTTACAATGATACAGTGTAACAAGTCTTTGTTAAGAACTTTTTCCATTCTTTTATGTTGGTCAGTTGGGAAAGATGAAATTTATTAGATTCTATAAGTAAATATGAAAACTATACTAAACTATTCGTTTTCCATGCTTTACGCTTGCGGGTAATGGTATATATTACATTTAATGATACATATATTATTAAATCATATATATCCAATCTGCTTCTTCAGTTACGCCATTTTGTGGTTAGACATAAATTTTATTGCATAAATCGGTTGAATCTAGTTCATGTGTCTGGAATGCAATGCAATATTATGAAAGTTGAGTCGTACCAGAGAGGAGTGTAATTAGGCATTGAAAATAAGAATAATGATTTGATACACAGAATTGAAAATAGTTTTACTTTGTTTGTCTATAGGATCGCTTACTTCAACACAATGTTACCGCAGGAATAATCCTGAGCAACCAAAGTTTAGTATTACAATTGGTCACAAAGAGATCTGCTGGAAATTATACATGCGTTGCTGCCAATGCCGTTGGAACAACGATAAGCAATGTCTTCCCTCTTCGAGTCAAATGTAAGTGCCTTTTACTGTCTGAATTTCACATAAGTATTTGTATGTAATGTGTGTATCTACATCAGTAAGCATCCAACATCCAGCAAACTTACTGCTACACTACACACAGTATTGAGTAGCAGAATAATGCATTCCTAAGTATTTAGCTATGTACAAATAGTAAGTAGCTCTTTCTTGTATACTTATAGGTAAATTAAGCTAAACGCATTCCGTTCAGGTCTGTACATATATAATAGAAAATCACTTGAACAGTGAACACAGTATGTAGTAAACTCTAAACACTAGCATATACATATAAATAGTTTTACTTAACTCTACGTACTGTGCCTGTGTCCTGTGTATGCATAAACGTCCATTCTGCGCTTAGGCTACAGCAAATCAAATTTATAAATCCGTTAAGCAAACAAAGCGTAAGATGAGTGCATATCTCAACTAGTTATCTCCTATATAAATAAACGTGTATGGATGAGTCTCTGGATTGCTCGCCTACTTAGCATTCCTCCATAATAAGAGAGATCTGCGTAATGTAGTGTAATCTAGCCTGAGCTGGCCTGGCCTGTGCCTGTGCCTGTGCTGCCTGATTCACAGAACCAAACAATTTAACAATAAGTATTTAGAAGGACGGAGCTTTTTCCGCTTTCCCTTCAGTCCAAATCCAAACCAGCTTGTGTTATGTTACCATAAGAGTAAGTAAGTAAGTGAATATCAGCATTAATCTAAACCAACAACTTACCTATATGTTCAATGTTCAACTCACATGATATGGCTTTCCCTTATATTACAGTAATGCTAATATTACTTACAAACGCATAGCTATGTAGCTAACTATTAAATCCAAGCTTATGCAGGACACAGATTGTTATCTATCTACAAATACTTAAGTGTATAGTTTCAGATATTACAGGCTGTATAGATATAGGGGCTATGCTTTCAGACTTCAATATCTTTCCTCTATCTCCTTCTCAATTAGCATATCAACTCTGCGATCTCTAAAGCCAGTTCAGTCAGTTTAGTCACACGCTCTCGTTTCCTTTACTGTTCATTTTCAGTTCTACTGCCTGGTTACTTACCACCACCTACTTGTATTCACTATTCGTTTATTCGTCCTGTGCTATTAACTCCTTACGTATAGGTATAAATTATATAAGTATGTACTTAAAGGGTATTTATATGAATGCTTTTGGGTGTTCTGTTCAACTCGCCCATCAAGACTACAAATCTTCGTGTTACGCATGAGGCACCAAGCCATAGACATAATAATATTGCACGTAAATACAACCTAAGTAAGTAGTTGTATTCTGTAAGTAGTCTTTGGCTGCTAATACTAATACTATTTGTATATAAATATATATACATACTGCAAGTATATGCCTGCACGTACAGATAGGAGGTAGGACTTAAGTAGCCATGATTGTAAGTAGCTTGTTTGCTATTATACTGCTACACCGCATCCTAAGGGTATACAATACACTTAGCACAAATTTCTTGGATTCTCTTCTGTCTTGCTTAATTCAAGTTAACTTTCTACTATTCTACTTATGTAAGTATTTACTAAGGTTTTGGCTACTTCCTTTCCTTTAGCCTTGGCTTGGCTTACGAAAGATTGGTTTGGTCTGACTCGGTTTGGTTAACAAACTGTAAGGGAATTTAAGCTGATTTACTTTGGTTACACAAGAGCGCACATATACCTACAGTGCATATAACATCGAGACAGAGAAAACAGTCAAGTAAACAGCAAAGATGTAATTGTAGCTGTTTGTGTGTGTTGGGAGCTTGTGTTGTGTTCTGTTGTGTGACTCCCTTCCTAATGCAAATTAGTTAACATCAGTTAACTCTAATACCTTAGAAAATAGCAGATATATATAAGTCACATACTTACGGATATACAATACCGTAACCTACATTTATATTCTATTGATATAAGTAGTCCGAGCTATTACTATTTTATTCTGAAGCATTCCTTTATGCAAGAGTTAGAGAAAGTCTTCTTAACACTCTCAACGTCTCAACATCCCAATCTTGTCTTACAAACAAACAACGCATACAAATAAATGTTTGAATAGTTCACTCTGCCTTATAGAAATTTAGTTCTAAATGCCTCATGTAGTACATTTGCATAGTAAAGTATTTGTTGGTGGACATAGTAGACAGTAAGCCTAGTAAGTAGCTCTATAGCTACGAGATACGAACTAATAAGTTAAGTTAAATAACCTACTGAACAAGACATTCATTTTATTGTGTCCTTTTCCTATATAAAGTAGTAATACTACAATATAATGCATTTGGGTTTGGTTATTGGGTTTTGGGTTGAGTAGACGATAAACACAGTTTATTTATCCCAACCCCAAACTACATTACCATAAACACGAAGAGCTCCTTTCTTTGCAGGAGCGAAGCTTTTAGTTGTTAAATAAAGTTGCGCCTATGTATTTCCATTCAATTATAATGCTAAACATCCCATTTCGATTTTGTGATCAAAGAGTTTTCTCCATTTAAATGTCTATGCATTTATATGTTATATTAAGTTCAGTATCCTCCCACGAAAAACTATACTGTGGTCTCCCTTTATCAATTTTCGCCATTAATTTACTAGGAAAATATATTATCAGATGCTATCTCAGCTGTTACAGAACAGAGTATTGAGAACCTTGTCCTGCCCGCCTGCCTTCCCTTCTCTTTCCTTGCCGCAACATTTTTTTGGCGTATACTCTTACGTTACTCTACTAACTGACTGACTCAGTCTCAACTGAACTGAACCGAATCCGGTGCTAAGGAAATTGCATGACCCACATATACATGAATTAATCTTAAAGTGTAGATGGGGAGATTGCCTTAGAGCTGTATTCTCTGTAAATACTGCCGTCTAAAAAAGCCTTCTCTTTCTTCTCTTCCGCTTCATTCAGCCATAAAACAAGATATGGAGATGTAGCCCGAATATTTATAGCGATACATGCTGGGAAACATAAAATAAGAGAAACAAAAGGAAATTGTTCTCACTCTCCAAGAAACCTAGAAATGCGAATGAATGTGTGTGTGCTGTATCTGTAATACACACAAAATGTCAGTATTCTTATAATATAACCAGTATGTGTATTATATATGTAACAATTTAGGTTTATATTTAACCTACATGCATCAGTACATATGCAAACACACTATGTACACACTTTTGTGGTATGAATATCATAAATTAGTTTCTTCAACTCGTGGTAGTTCTACGGCTGCGTTCCATTTACTCACGATAGTTGAGTTGTGTCATGAATGACATAACTTTAGCTCATAACTTCACATCTTTTGACAAAAACAATGCACTGGGAGTTAAAACTACAACTAACTAAGATGTATTAGTAATACTAAATTGTAAGGCATTCGTGAAAAAGAACAACTTTCTTTTTGTGCATACATGGAAGGATATAGTAAATAATTATAGCATTTAGTGTATGCGGAATAAAACGACAGATATTTTCTTATATATATCGCGAATCTCGCATTACTCCCGTAATTATTACGCATACCTATACAATACGGATATGCCTAACGTTAAAGTGTTAAAGTAAGTAATGCTTTTATGCAATTTATTTTCCAGTTTCTGTTTAATATTTAGGACGGGAAAGTGGAGGTATTACATTGTTGAATTAGCCAGACATGTCAAAATGATTAATACAGCATCTCAGTTCATATTTTAATGGAAAAATCATTCCTTGTACTACTCCCAGCAATCATTCCCAGCATCCGTGGAGCTTTTTTCGCAAAATATTCTCTCTTTTGTACTGCGAGACTCCTTTCTTCTCCCATTTCTTTCTTCCTCGCCTTTTGATACAATATATAACGTCTATATTGATTTGAGTTAAGTATAGCACCCTCAATAATACTTACACACCGCTATGCGTATAAATTGGTAGTGTAAAGTGTAATCTGATATTTCCCTGAATGCATTTATAAGGGAGCACGTATAGTTCGTTACCAGCTATTTGTTTCTAATCGTTATCCCTTACCCTTACACTTCTCTGTATAAAGATTTTTCTGGGAAATCCTTGCTTTGTCTACTACTATTATGTATTTTTTCTCTTTTTGTGTTTCTTCGTGTATATTAACGTTTCGTTAAAAGGTGCATGCAAACTAATTGTAAGTTTACCAAGCAGTATTATGCACGATACACGTTTCCTACCCTTCAGCTTACTCAGCTAACTTTTCATTCTCTCTTTCATCCCAACTACTTACTTTCTCTTATCAAATCAGCTACCAAGGTCCTTACTAATTTTCCCCAATTCAACATTCAACTCAACTCAACTGCAGAACTACTGTACATACTACACTCCACTATACTACCTTCTTCCTTTTTCATTCCTTTTCTTTACATTTCTTTTCTTTACACTGCACTGCAGCTACTTTCACTCCTTCAATGCTCTCAGAATCCTTTTAATCATTTCAAAGCAGGCTAAAGAACAAATTCTTCTATAGAAAAATCTACTGTATCTAATATGCGATACTACAACGCGTTCCTTAAATAAATACTCAGGAAATTGACATAATATAATGTAGATAAATTTACACAAACACTTTAACTATATTCATGCTAAATTAACTTTCAATTTATTCGTTCGGGAAGCAGCTGTCCAAAACTGGTTTGTTCCTTGAGGTAAATTGCAAGCCTAGCCTATTCTCAACACATTTCAAGGCTAGGTGTAGTGATAATTTATATTTAGGTATAGGCAGTTTCATATATTCATATCCACAGTTGAAAAAATTATTATTTGCAATTCCTCATAATAATTACAAACTAAAATGTGTTTTTCAGCTTTTCTAATAATTAAGGTTTCGATATTTGTTGTATTACTTTTATTTATTTATACTATAATAAGCTTTTGAATATCTTATAGTAATATTTGGTTAATTTTGTTTCTGGATTGTAAGGCAGCTAAATATAAACAAGAATGTAGTGGCAAAAAGTGTTGGTACTTACAGTCAGTTAAATAGTTCTCAATTGTTGTTATGTGAAAAACAGTTATAAGTATCGATCAAAAAGTTTCGTCTTTGTATCCAATACATACTGCTATATTTAGCGAATTTATTTTTAACATGCATTGTTACTGAACACACTGCACTGTGGAGTAATTACATTAATAAAGCGCTAGTACTGACTTTAATACGTCAATTACAGCAAAACTAAGAATGGAGGCAATACTCATAAAGCAGCAACAAACAATCTCAGTGTTTTAGTATGTGCTAAAGATATTATTATGATGGACGAATATCGTAACGTAACTCATAGACGTAATATTTCTTGATATGTACCTACTCGTGCCGTGTATTACTTAGGGACAACCAAGAAAGCTAGTCTTCAGCTTAAGAAAAGTTGCGAGAGAGGAAAGTAGTGCAGAAGACAGACACTTCACACTGTTAATGATCTAACGAAGAAAATGTGTAGTATAACCATAAAACAGTAGTAGGTACGTGTAGTAAGGTAGTTTGGTAGTAATTGACTTTTACGCAGCTTTTGTATAGCACATAGTATTAATATGTAACTAAACTGCTACATTAAATATACGGAAATGCTTTTAATGCTTTATGTTGGTCTGTTTTTCTGTTGCGATTCTTTGTTAACGCTTTATTACGGTCGATAACTCTGATAACCAGTGTTAGCTTGAGGGAAATATGTATGATCACATGTTGGATGAATGTGTTTTAAGAATTGTTGTCTTGCCATGAATTGGGCTCCCGATAATACTAATATTAATCGAACCAACAACAGTGTCCATTTAGCATCTATATTTAGGTATCAACGTTTTCAAGTGCCCCAGTAGGCATATTAAATTTTTTAATACCTTACTTTTGATAGTAAAATCCAAAAAATATTTTTTAGTTATACTTGGTATACGACACAGCAAACTTTCCGTATACAGCAAGCGTATACAGGTTTTCAATGCAAGTATTAGAATTTAAATTAAGATCAATCCTTGCTTTCATGAAAAATCTGTAATCAAATAACCTCGCCTCTGTAATAATTGGATTAGCATCCTTAATGCTAGTATACAAAATGAATTACAATGATAGAGCACCTAGCTCCTTACAATCAGTTATTTTTGATCTAATTAAACTAAAGGAACCAACATGACAAAATATTGTGTTGCACAAAATATTATGCTACTTAATAGAATGCTTAACCACTTGAATAGCGAAATGCCTTGTAATTGTGGTCAATGATCCACACATACACCCTCAAGCATGTATTGTAATATTTTAATAGTGTAGCACCAAATGCCAAATATTAAATTGAAGAAACTTGCTAAGTATAGGAAGTTTAGTTAAATTAATTACCAAATTAAGATGCTAATCTGAATAAAAATTAAAAATGCAGTAGCGCTTATGTCAGCCGAGAGTTCTTCTAAACTGTGATATTACCTAACATTGTATGTTTTCTTCTATTAATTTATGTCTTCAGCCTTATTATGCTGCTTTTTCATGTTTAGCACTCCTCGTTTGTAATAGAACTGTTTTGTAGAGCTGCGTTTTACAAAGTGTTGTAAGTAGCAAGAGAAAATTTAATACGTACCTAAATTTTACATTACTTTCACCTCTACTCGTAAGAACATTATAGAGGAAGCTAAGGCAATAAACTCTTAACTCATCCTAGTGCAAGTATTAGTAGGAGTTACGGGTTATTATATTTTAAGTATTCGCCTCTCTAATTTATCTCACTATGTAAACAGTAAGTTGAGCTAAAGGCTAGTATTAAACCATAAAGTTCTTTCAGGGAGGATGAGGAAGTAAAATAGAGGAACGTTCCACCATATCGTAAAAGAGACCTCTGATCAGTAGTTGTATATCCCGCACGAGATGTATAGTAGCCTATCTGGAGGATAATAATATGTACCATATATAGTAAGAATAATAATAATGTATATAAGAACACTGCACTACTGAACTCTTTCTATACTGAATTGAAGTAATTTGATATTGTGCCATTATTACATAAAGGAGCTATAGAGTAGCTCAAACAAAACATAATATAATATTGTTATTACAATATTACGAAGCAACCAGCCAAGGCACTCAACTCAGTTCAACGATAATCATCATTTAGATAGCTAGTAGCACCTATATTATATGTATGTACCCAAATACACAAACATCATCTCGCTTATATTTCTGTAAGTTGTAAATACACTACTTGAAGGCCTTGTGTAACGATGGAGTTGTACTATGCATGCATAGCCATTATGTTATGCATAGTTAGTCCCATATCAAGATGAAGTCAAGGTCCATGTTTCATATGGAACGTTAAGTTAAATCCAGATAAAAATATCTGCAATTTATTTGCTATGTATGTTAAAAAATAAAAACTTCAAAGATGGTGGTATCTTTTCACTTTTTCTATGGTCCAGCACATTTTAATTTTTAGCTCACATCACGAAAATCACGATGCTCATTCCCAAATTGTATCTAATAGAAAGTATTACTAAACAATTTAATGGGAATTTACATTTTATTTTGAGTGTCAGAGAAATGGAACAAGAGACGCTAACTCAATTTTTAAACAATATGCTCGTTAGTCAGTGATAGTGCTCCGTTACATAAACACAACAAAGCGTCCATGATAGGTGTACATGCGTAACTGTCACTTTAGGCAAAATTTCGCTGAATTCATGCATCCTGACAGCGATTGTAGGGAAACATTGTTGTATGATGTATGTGTTCTGAAATTTAATCTATTTAGGTATACCAAATGGTGACGCGACAATTCGCCGCGGCGACAATTCGCCGCGTGCGACAATTCGCCGCCGAGACTATTCGCCGCGCGACAATTCGCCGCCGCCACTAATAAATTAATAAAATACGTTATATTCAATATTTCCGTAAGT
>JAQFYC010005080.1:0-15297 GCA_034694165.1 Tomocerus mixtus
GTACATATAGAGCACAAGGAGAAATTATAATATTTAAAAAAGTACCAGTAGGCTGTTTAACATTCTTGGGGCCCAATAAAAACTGTAATGATTCAAATGCTCCTGAAATTCCACAGTTTGCTAAAAACAAATTGTTGCTGGCATCCACTGCACAAGGTCCGCCAAAATTGTTTGTTGGCTATAAACAAGATTAAATATTTGGTAATTTTCATTATTAAGCCTAATGCTTAGTTGTTAATTACAATTAATGTAATATTACAGCATATGAGTATGAATGAGAACATTACCAGCACAAGATTTGCATTTTGAACCCTGGTTCTAATAGCATTTTGATTTTGAATGAATCTTTCAAAAACTTGGATTATTTTTAAGCTCATATCTAAAAGTAAAAATAAATTCCAAAATTTAAAGATATACATACCTATACAGTCTAAGTAGTTAAAGAATTTGGTAGAAAATGCATAAACATTATATGGCAGGGAGCAATAATTAATAATAATGTACCGCAAGTGAACATCGAACAGTTTGTGCCAGTGTAAATGTACAACGGCTTGTTAAGAAGATTCCTCGGATTGTCAATGAGACCTTGGCTAAAATAATTTTCAATATCTGCAATGGCATTCCTTGGGTTGTAAAGTTCTGACTCTCTAAGATTTCCTAGTTTAGTGCAAACCAAATTGTAATCTGCTTGATTACCATTACCGGGCCCGCATCGGTAGTAGGCTAACACAAAAAAGAAGGTTTAGTAATACATTTTTTCCAATTCATATTTAAATCTTTGTTTAGAAAACCGAGTACTGATAATAGTTTACTATTAGAGAATACAGCAATTCCTTTAATCAGGGAAGAATGGGAAACGTACAATTGTTGGGCAAACGCTCCCCCACTTGAGAATCCCGATAGTGTAATTAATCCTTTGTTTACATTTAGTTGAGGTAGTCTCACTGAAAAAAAAACATATTACAGGTATATACTAAGATATCTAGTTTCCTTCATGATGCCGATTTAATTAGATCAATTTGTAAATTAGTCACATACCAATTCCATATTGTGTTACCGCATTTTGATCTTGTTCCTGTCCAAGTCCAAATGCACACGTCAACAAAACAGAAAATAATCTCAAAAGATTTTCTGGTAAACCCATAATAAAGCAATCTTATACGGAATGACAGTGCTAGGAAAGTCCGTTTGTAAAAAATACTGTTTCTCCCACTGAGATTTGCTTGTAAATGAGTAAGGCAAACTTCATCTTGTCTTCAGGGCAAAACAGTGTACATGTAATTTGATAGGTACTATACGTAATATATGCATAACTCTTTCGAAATGCGTGTAGTAAAATTAAATGGGATACGCTGTACTGTTTACATTGTATAATAATTAAGAACAGATTCATAAGACTCGATACATAAAATAATACAAGTACCTACCTAAGGCAAGACAAGACAGGTATATACACTGTACGTATTGTAAGTACAATAAGTAAATGACAGGACCCGACCCAAGAAAATTCAATTTACTATCTGATGTCTCTATGCAGAAGCTAAAGGAGAGAATAATACATATTATAAGACTAAGAGCACAAAATGAAAATGAATCTACATAATAATGCATTAAGACCAAAGTATTTATCTTTACAAGCTCTCCCAATGCATTTTGTATTGACAACATACATCCTTACTTAACTGCTATAACTTTTCGATCAGAACAGAACCTTTCATTTTTAAAGATATCCGTATCCTGAGAAAAGAACAACAAATCTATACCTTTTATACATACAATAATTCAAGTTATCTACATATAGACAGTAACACCAGCACTCAGTAGGTACAGAGACAGATTGTTGGCTTGGCTTTGGCTATTTGTATTTTGTATCGGAACAAGATTCTCCGGTTACTCCTACAGTTCCACTTACATAAAAATTCAGGTGTGTTAATGTTGCATATGAAACAATGTACTATTTCATTCCTGTCTCAAGTGCCAATGCAAAATGTTTGCCATTGCCTCGACACACAGCATTTAAAGTAAACAAGGAAGAGTAATGGTGTCCAAATGATCTTATATTATGTCTCTATAAGTACATATGTAATGTAATGTAAAATGTTATACAATACCATTACTGCCTACGTTACGTTATGTACGTAGGAAACTGACTCGTGTCAATTTCCTATGTACGTAGAAACAGATCTGCAAATCTGCAATCATAAAATATAATGTGCATGCAAGCAACCAGCAGCCTACATATATTATACTTACCAGCCCAGAGACAACTTTTAACAGAAACAATCATTTGTGTAAGTATATCTATGTATTACATGCTGTTGTGTCTACAAGAGAGATATATCTTCAATCATTCAATTGGAAGTGAAGTAAATGGGTGACTGGCTCAACAACCGGCTATTATATGGGTACGTTACCTATACTGATTGATATACTGGTTCTGTGCCGTTCTGTGTACTATTGTATGGCATATACTTACTGTACTGAAATATTTTATTATGCATTATCAAAGAACAAACTTGGCATTATGTTGGGTCCACTCTATGTTGGGTCTACTCTGCCCCTCATTATCATATATTTTACGGCAAACAAAAGGGAAACAGGGCCATAAAGAAGATAATAACTAAATAACATATTGATGAACAATCTTACTTTTGTAGACTTCGACTCACAGTCAGTTCTGTTTACAAGATTGCAGCATAAAAACAACTTCTGGCTACTACTAAACGCATGTTACATTGATAGTAACCGTGTTTCTAAATTCTTTCAAGATTCCAACAAGCTATATTATGTGCTAAATATGTAATACAATATGTACTGATAGGTACTGATAGGTACCCACCTAAACTGCCAACTTATATAATACATACTAAATGGGAAAATGTAAATTGGTACACTTTAGGTATTTTACATCACATTTGTGACACAGTCAGTCAACTTGCCAAAATGTATTGGTAATACAACCCTAGAGGCATGATTCGTAATTATCCTTATCATTAGGTTTTAGGTCTTACTCACATTTCAAACAGCTTGGGTATTTTGTAAGGATGCACTTTTATGAAACAGCTAAATTGGAATTCCATTTTCGAATTAAACATTTATATCAAATTGATAGCAATATTTAATGTAGGTGAAATGAAATGTATTTCTGTAATATTAAGCTATTTTGACAAGATGTATTAATTGTGACTTTGTTGTATTGTACGTATAACGTGTACACTTCAGAATTGAATCAATAAATGACTAAATTTTTCGGAAAAAAAATGTAGGTATAAGTATAACAAAAATAGAAATGTATTCGTAGTCGAATTTTGCTTCATTATGCTGTGTTGTAGGCATGCTGTATTATAATTAGAAGAGTATAGTTTTGCAATTAAAGTGTATAATAATCTAGATTACCTATAATTAGTTGGCTATTTAATGCATTTATGCAGAAGCTCGTTAAATCAATTGTAATTGTAACAAGTTGTACTTGTACGTATTCTTCATTATGATGTTTAAATATTTACCGTGGAAGTCCATGTATTGCCAGATTCAATATTATGTGTGTTTATAGTATATAGTATGTCTGCATACATTACTTAATTGCAAAGTCTTCATACGGAGGTACATTCTTTGAAGAAAAGCTCAAATTCTCTACGTATATAAAAGATGTTAAGATGTATCTAAGGCTAAATTAATTACTAATTACAAAGGTATGTTTTATACAAAATTCTACATAAAATTGCACGAACAGCAGTAGTATTGAGAACAACTATTGTAAATTAGCAAATCTGTTATCAATGAACTATTAGATAGCGTGAATGAATCAAGTGTATAGCTTAATTAATTGAAAATCCAAGGAAGCCATCAAATGAATAGGTCATTTACTTTGCATAAATGACCAATAATGGGAATAACACTAGGTACTGCACGTGTACAGTTTTTTGGCAAAGCAAATTGTTTTTAAGATAATATTATAAGTAAACTCATTAGAACAGTATAATAGCATGTCCATTTTCACTAACTCATTATTAGTTGCTGTTTTGTAATTACATAATCTTCTCGTCATTTCATTTTAAAAAGGGTTTACATACAAAAATTCAGTTGTATCACTATAATAGATTGAAGTATTTCAAAGATAGGAAAGCTTGCAAAATATATAAATAAGTAACTAATGTGCTAAAATTAGGTCCTTAGGTCCTTACTACAAATACAAAAATTCCTGAACAGACGCTGTTCATTTTCCATTTGGCAAAGTCAATTTTCCAAAGTTTCCAAGAGAAATTTTTTAAATTTTAATCACGGTGTACTTAGTATTAGACATCTGTACCATATAGCCATTTATCTGTATTTACGAAGATTGTCTTTTTTCTCTACAGAAAAATTGCATATTATGCTTTTATGTATCATAGGTTGTAAATTGGGTAGTTTATGATCAAATCCTTTTATGCGAAGGTGGAAGTGAATAATAGCTTAGTTTTAGAAGGAAGAATTAAGTGCAGCAAATTGGTTTTCTTAACACAATTTAGTTATAAAGAGAATTTATTCAGATTTATTTTTACACACTTGAATATTATTATGTAATGCTCGTGTTATTTCTAGATTTAACTATTTTACTAGTGAGTCTACTACTAAATACATTTTGTTTTCTAAACTAAATACTCTCGTTCTACACGAACTTACTCTTCTTAGAAACAATTTCGTTTGTTCCAGGAACTTAAAACCTTTGCTTACGCTTTGTATGGCAAATAAACTAAAAAGACTGTTTTAAGTACTGACGATTTTCGTCATATCTTACAATCAGCTTAATTGCCAGAGCCTTGAGCTTGACTATAAAATTCCATTTACGCAGTTTACAAATACAGTGATATACTAATACTTATATAGTTGGTAGTTATATATTGATAGGTAATTAAGTAATTATGTATGTGGTAGTAGGTCGGTGATATGCTTATATTGTTTTCCTACACCAGAAGCATATTTAAATCACAAACACCTTTTTTAAGTCCCTATGCATAGGCATTGTTTAATTTCACAAATTAATACAATTATTTGAATTCTATAATTATTATGACTATATGACTACATGTAACTTATTAAGTGTGAATAAGGTAGGCTACTCTACATATTATACAATATTGTATGTAATTAGAAAAGGAATATATAGTGTATAAAATTATGCTGTACTAAATTACTATAAATTAAAAATTCTAATAATTTTCTGCTGCCCCATAAGGTAGGTGCATAGTGCATGGTATGTGAGACATATAGTTGAGAAGTGTCTAGTTACTATTATTAGTAGATCATTGTGCGAAGACTGGAAGCTTCCAGCATTATCAGAGTCAAGACTTTTCGAAGAAATCTCATATCAAACGTTTTAGGTATATATGATTTTTTTTACATCCCACTGGGGGAGGGACCACACGACTTAGGATTTTCCTTCGGCAATTAGTTTTCTATACAACGTTATGTATTTTGCAGCAGATGCCGTTTTCGGAAGGATATAGCGTTCACAAAACATTCGTCGGTCACGAGCAAAGACACTCAATTCAGGACTTTGAAGAGCTCTTAGAAACGCCAAAACGAAAGTGTAGCAGCTATGTGTTGTTTCATTATACCTGAAAGGAAAACAATATTTTTAATCGTTTAATATTAATTCACACACTATTTGCTTTATCCAGAAATATATTTATATTTAACTTTCAAGTAAGAATGGAAGAATTTAATATATCTGCTTATAACTAATATAACATTATTTTCCAGTGCAATACAATTATGAGAGCGACGTTATTCTGCATTGCTCATTATATTATCAATTATAGTAAAATATAAAATTGTAATATATTAAATTGTCTGAGAGCTATAAATCGAAATTTCACACCTATCCTTTGTCCAAAGCTCTTGACCAGAAATGGCCTGAAGAGTGAAATCCCAATATTGTCCCCAGGAAGGAAGATCCTTGTCCTTGTTAAACTCTCGTATAGCCAGACATCTATTCCAACCTGCAGTCTTTCCACTCTTCAGACCATCTGAATCGAATTCAAAGACGATTCCAGTAGAAGTAGTCACACCAATGTGAAGGCTGTCCGAATTTTTATAATCTCTAAAAGATTCATGCACAAAACTGTTGTTAAGCTAAGCTTATCTGTATTACAGAAAACATATGAAACATTATAATTAATTTGCACTCACGTTAAGAAATCTCCTTTCGTAGGTTTTAGTACAATTGAGCAAGGACTCTTTTGAGCATCTCGGAAAGGTGTTGGTAATCTATATAGGGGAAACACAATACAATTACTAACATTTATCGCAACAATTATTTATAAAGCTAGAGTTAAATAATTTGAGAATTTGAGATGCATTTTTAACCTGAATGGGGGTATTCTTAATGAACATTCATTTAAATCAGTTCTGCAAAATGGGCAACAATGGGGAATTCCAAATCCAAAAATTCTCTTTCCTTTACAATGCTCCAGACAGAATATCGGCTTTTCTAAATCCATTTCTGTAAGTAAAACATGAAGAAAATAAGTAACATTTACAAGCTGTGTATAGGTAATTACACACATTATACATGCATTACGTTTAAACAAACAAAAGATGAACGTATATACGTTTTTGCTACAATCTACATCAATTTGACAATAAGGAACGCAAATTAAGCATAAAGCAGACGCTAACATCCCTTATGGATCAGAGAACATTCTATAAAACCATACCATAGGTGGGTATTTAGGTATTTATGTATATTACATGCAAACAAAGCCAAAAAGTAAGTTGAGATTTTCCGCAACTAATAATTAATTCCAAAAAGAAAATCTATAATCCATACGTTCCATAATAGTAGAAATATTTACAATGGGCAGATCCCTAATTTATGCGTACATGCAAATGAGTAGAGCTTTATTTAGGCATTTTTGATTGAAGCTTTAACGCAGGGCGCACGCACAAAACCGCAGGACACACATACACATGTCTGTTTACAGTAGAATGATCAAAATCCAATACGCAGACAAACGCATGACGTGTAAATATCGGAGAACAAGTTTATAGTTCAATGTACTTCAGCTTTTCCGCTTTCCTCCCCTGCGTGTACTTTAAAAGAGGAGTTATTGATTCTCAATAGCAATCCATTGTCACAAAAACATTTCCTCACTAAGTATTTATGTTCACATTACATTACATAGGTTTGTATGCTTATGTTGACTTCAAATGTCTGTCAGTGGGGGTTTTTCTGTGTACAACACATTTCACCACTCACATCGGAACTTTTATTTCGGAGGCATCATAATTTATTCATGCGATTCCCATTAGCAGCTTTCTTTTTATTTATTTACAATAAGTACTATCAGGGAAAAGAACCTCCTCGAAGGAAGCGAAAAGGCAACTAAAACACAAGTATTTTTTAAGCACGCTTAATTCCGCAGTAGATTATTTTCTAAAATGATACTAGATCTTTAGATGATTCAACAACAAGTGCAATCCTTACTCCCTACATATCTGTATACCTTGCTATTAATAGAAATTATTACTGTTTTCGAAATTTTGTTACACATCACCAAAGCTTAAAAAAATAAAATATAGCAAATGAAAAATAATTTCTCTTCTCTAAAATTCTAGCCATAAACATACAGTACAATAAGACAAATTGCAAATGTTATGCATTACAAAGATTTTTTGTTACATTTTAAGTTTCTAAAATGACAAGAACATTACACCTTAACAGCAAATTGTGCTTAAATGTACTAATTGCAAATAGAATATGGAAACAGTGCTAAAAATGACTTCCAAACTGTCCTATACAAAGTGAATTCATATCTAAAAGGAAAAAGACATTTGTGCTATCTAAAGCTATCTAAAGATAGATAGCTGAATAGACTTCCTCCTCATTATGTTCCATTTTCAATTCACTTATGTAATCGACAACGTTTACTTCCCCTATGTAAAGTGAAGCCTTTGTTACTTGTACAGTCAGTGAGCTTTCATTCATACTGACCTATTTAAGAAATGCACATAAATAACATTACGATATATAAAGCATTTGCAATCCAAGAGTAGCCAATGTTTTGGCCTGATGTGTCCAAAGTATCCATGGTATCCAAAGCCGCACCGGGCTGCTGACTACGTTCTTCTACTGGCATGGCAAGTTAAGCAGCATACAATTTTACATAAGGCAAGCTATTTTGTGTAAGTTATATAAGAAAGGTAATGTAATGAATAGTTGGATTTGGATTTACTAAATACATACTACATACATCCATAGGACACATGCATATACATACGCAATGCTAAAGAAAGTGGAAAACACAAGGGAAATAATACTCCGCAGTGTAGCTTTAGTAAGTACGCTAAGAAGTGGTGCGGTAAACTACAACTAAACGGTAAAAGCCTTTAGAAGTTAAGCCATTACTTAAATACACAAAGATAGATAGGGAAAGTTTTACCTTGTACCTTGTGTGAAGGAAGCACCAGGAAACATCCTCCTAAACTACTTATTTATATTATCGACTCATTATTTAAGCCATTATAAGACATTAACCCATATCCACACCCTTGTGAGACACTTGTGTGGTTATAAAAACGTTTTCCCAATTTAAACTAAATTATCCATTTGCAATATATAATAGGGAAACTGTCTAAATATATATATTTCTCTGTAAATAGACTTTCTTTGATAAAAGAGAAAGTTTTTGTATGTAAAAGTCAAAGAAAAAGAAAGTGAAAGTCGAAAATACACACACGGGCGTTGTTTGCGAATCAAATAATCTTGAGATAAGTCGAAGTTGTCAAAATTGTACAAGACATTGACATGAAATATCTGTACGTAGATTAAAGTCGTAGATTGGACGAGAACCTAAACCTAAAACGAATAAGGAGAAAGCATGTCCATTTCTAATAAAATTCAATTGTGTTTAGAAAGAGAACTGCGTTGATTGAGTCTGAGTCCATAGTTTAGGTTAGAGTATAAAATTTCGCATAGGTTACTTTTACTAGAGTAGTTTTGGACCAGAACCACGTGTCTGTGGCTGACACGACCTCGCACCATTCCTTGCCCCGACTTCTCATTCTTAACTCAATCCTTCGTCTTTCTTGACTTTGACTTGAATGTTGAAGAATTTCTTTTGTCGTGTCGTGAATTTCACGAAATCATTTTAACTTGTGCATAGCATGTATAAAGGGGGATACATACATACTATTTAGCACGCAAAGGATATAGCTCGTGAATTGGACATGCTAAACACATAGTATTGTGTACTAGTATTTTGTCAATCCTTTACTTAACTTTACCTTGCAGCATGGAAGGTAATTGCAAAGAAACCCGGGACAGTCCAGGCGATACCATACCAGGCTAGAATACTACTCTACTCACTAATACAATCAAACAAAACCGATTTGGGATTGAACAAAAAATTATCACGGACCTGGCCTGGCCTGCCATGGCTAGGGAAATTAATGTACACACGTATTTGTACATAAAACAAAACAATTCTTCCTGGACTGAAGAAGAGGAAGACGAGAAATTAAAAAGAACATAAAAATGTTCCGAAATCAGTTCCGCTCGTCAAACACTCTAAAATAAAAATTAAAGCAAAAGTTACGGCAATTGCAATTTGCAATGTCCAGCAGATTTATTGCCCAATATAATTTTCATCGGGACAACTGTAATAATTCAAGGTGCTTCTCTTACTGCAATTTATTTGCTTTCCTCTCGAACTTCTCTTTGAAGAGTTTTATTAATTGTTTTAGCAATACTAACAATTATCTTAAAACTTTCTCCCTTCAGTCACCATTATCATCATGCTCGGATCAAAATGGGATTTCTCTCAAGGATTTGTTACTCATAAGATTTCTAAGTACAAAAAACATTTGTGGCTCAGTGCCATTGTTGTTGTTATTGTTGCTATTTGTGTAAAACCCATTTGGGCTGGATTCGCTTGTTTGAAATATCCCTGTATGCATGGCATCTGCATTGATGACATCAACATCAACAGGTACAGTTATGTAAATATAATAAACATCATAAGAAATAGTTTTAAAGATTTATCTTCATCTTACTGGATCGCTTTTTTTATGTGTGTGGTACTACGAAATTAGCAAAACGTCAATCAAAACGATCGTAATCGATTTATTATATACCGTAATTAAAATTATTAGGTTTCATTTGGCTACAGATTGTCTGTATAATTAAAATAACCCATCCTATCTAGTAGTCTATTGAAATAGAGTCATTTACCTTTTAGATTACATTATTACACCGTTTTTGTAAACAACCTGGCTAATAAATCTGACAGAATAGGTCAATCCTCTAATTTCACAATAACAATCTTACAATGCCATTGAAAAGGGGAAGTGAACCGAGAAGGGCGTTGTCAGCGTGCATTATGGTGACAATCAGAACGAAAAATTACCGACACGAGGTGTGCGTTTACATTATTCCCTTCTGATTCTGATACATTCACAAAATATTATAACACTGAGACTGAATGATAGTACCTGCATAATATTATCATTTACAGAGTACTAATGTTAAGTATATATGCAGTTTATACAAAGTTGTCTCCTATTCTAGAGTTTGTATAGGTAATTTATATAGGGTGAGGGTAAAATATCATTTGTAACTCCCAGCACACATTGTGCAACCACAAATCCAATTTTGTGTAGGTAAAATCAACCCTTTCGCTCACATTACCATGCAATGTCAGCATTAGCATACGAACTGTGGAGTATGTACAAATCGAGTAGGCTAGGCGATGAGTTTATCATGTCACCTTTTTTGGATTGATTTTTCTATGTGTATATAGAAACACTGTTACATATTATATAATATAACCATGAGGGTGAGCCTAAAGTGAATCATCTATACAAATGCACACCTTTTCTATAAGCGCTACGTATATATGTAATCATACTGGTATGTATATTTACTTAGTTACTTAGTGAGCATTTATAAATTAAAATAATAAAATCTGTACATTTAAGTACCTACTTTACCAACTATATTAACCTTTGCATGCTCTAAGAATAGACGAACCCCATAAAAAAAATTCCAGGTAGATTACTATTGCTATGCAATGACTTGTATAGTAAATTACTTGATGTGAGTTGTGTTACACACTGAAATAAATGACCATTTCTATTCTAAATGCATGATTGCGAGAAATCTAGTTAAAATGACCAAACCTTGAGGACCTATTAGTGATCTGATTCTTATATAGTCCGACTTTAATCATCATGATATTTCATTTTTCAAAACGGTTTAAAGTACACACCAATGCTACTGCCGCAATGGGTTTACTGGCTATTCGTGTGAAATTAATTGGGACGAGTGCCGAACGTCTCCGTGTCTAAATGGGGGGACCTGCATCGATGGCGAAGCTTCCTTTAATTGCTCCTGCCCGGATAATTTTTCAGGTAATCTTTTACAAAGTTTTCTGTCATTATGTAGAATAAGAACCTGCTTTCGTTATGTACTTATTGTAGAAATAACGCACATAGGCAGATATAACTACTATTGCCTGCGTTTGTCCTTTACCATATCCAATTTACGCTTTCTAACTTTCTTTCAATTTACTTAGAAATGTTTTGATGATACTGTAACAAAGCTATTTATTTATAAAGGCATATAAAGCTATTTGGTTACTTCCGAGAAAATCATATTGTTTGTGAGTTTCATTTCCTCTTACACAAAGGTAAATGAGAACATCGCACAAAAGTATATAAAAAAGTCCCTATATACAGGTAGCACATATTAGGCAACTTCAGACAAAATCAACATCTTAAGAATTGTCATGGAACAGGAAACGCTACTTCTATACTTCATATTAAAAGTTACGTTAGTTACATACGTATTGATCAAACACTCGCTTAATTTGTTTTCCTGTTAAACTAATGAGCCTGAGATTTAGGTTACAGAAACTGTACGTAACCATTATTATAAATGGGATGCATGCATGTGGGTGTTTCCGCAGAATCAACTTTCATTAGATTATCATGCTTGAGTTGTTTTCCAATTAGGCAGTTACAGTTACCGTTGTAAGTGTTAAACGTGGGCAAAAGCTCTAAAGAGTTTTATTTGTAATGATACGAGAAATTCTCTTTCTGAAGAAAAATCGTGTCTTATTTACAAACACTATAGTACTTAAATGTAATATGTACCTATATAACATACGGTAAAGACTGAATGTAATGTCTACTTAATAAAAATTCCTATGCTCATAAAATAAAAATTAAACCTACATTAGCACACACGAAAAGTATGATAGCCAAAATGGACAACAAATTGTGCACTGAGTTCAAACATATCTGCATAATACTGTAGTGCTAATTACTAATACTGGAACAATTTTTCACCTAGGAATTAAAATATTTAATTAACTTTTTGTACCCAGAATATAGTATTTGAGACTCAGACTATTTTTTACATAAGGCTTCACAGGTTTATGAACTGTTTGGCTGTTCATTGCCCATAAGTAAGTTACGGTTAGGTAATCCATAAATTAGGTGCATTGGAATGCAAAAACTATTTGCTAGAATTAACTCTTTGTAAATATATAACATTAGAAACAAAGTACAGCAATGTAGAAAGAAAGAACTACAGATATAATTTTATCATTATTCACAACAGTGAGGTTTGATCAATTGCTCTGCAATTTCAGTTCAGAAACATCGGCAACAAATCACTCCAATGCAAGTCCCCATGCCAGAAAGAAAGCAACGTAATGATTTTCCTACTCATTGTTCACATGTCCTGTCCTTCTTGTCCTACCCTAAACAATTCAACTCTCATTGCTTTCTTTTCCATGGGCACATCACGTAGCAATAAGTAATTGTATAAATATCTGTAGGTCCTATGTGTATAGGCTTACAAAAAATTATATATAAGGAAGCTTTCTCCTCTTGTATTCTTCAGTAGTAGTATTCTTCTAAATACATACATAAGCTAAATCTAATGCACCAAGAACACAATATTTCTTTTCCATGCATATTACATTTACAACTATCCATAAAGCAATACATACACATTATTTTTTCATGTGCCTTGTACAATGTTACATGAGCAACGACAAGGGACAATCACACAATATGCCAGATAAGACATAAGACAAAAAATGTCAAGCTGAGACGGGCAAGCCATGCATGCTGAGTAAAAATAGGCTTGTACGAATATTCCAATAGTAATAATACATAATCTCACTGATGGGCTCCGTTAACCCATCCAATTCGCAAACACAACAGAAGTGAAGCAATGCAATTCAATGGCATTAGTTTTACAAAGCAGTGATACTGCAGGTAAGCTTAAGCTACCTATAGTAATTTTGTTACACAATTTTTTGCCAAAATAAAAAATAGACACAGAGCCACTGGTAACATCGCAACCTGCCATTCAATCCATTGAATGGGAATACATGGGTAACTAAAAACAAGGATGTACGAGAACAAAAGGTGACTGTAGAAGATAGGATTATACACAGAAGGGACTTCCGTCTCCATTACGGAACTTATTGGATTATTGCTAACGTGGTTCTATATGCATTAGTTATTTATGTAGTAACTCTTTCAGTTACTGAAGACATACTACATGAAAATACACATCCAAATACACTGTACTTCATATACCTACTTAAATAGTTAGGTTTAGTGTAAATGTTTAACTAAAGCTAAATACCCAAATTTATGGGCTTATAATAGACTAACACGGTGCCAAATTTCCTATTTACTTTCAAGGAAATTAATGCAGTAGCCTTATATATGAGTAAAATGTGTGATAGGTACATAAATACATGGAGTGCTATTGTTATGAACTGATTATGTATGTATATCCCTATCTTTCCGTATTCCCTGCTTGTGTTATGAGTGTGAGCGTTTCCGCTACCATTATTATTTTCCCCAAGTCAAGTCAGTGCGAGCCATTCAACTTGATTCAACCGGCCGGACTTTATTAGCGACTTATACCTTTCTATGTTACATACACCGGGTTTTCCATCAAGTAATCATTATGTATAATGTAGAATAAAACTTGGGCTTAACTTCCAGCCAAAGGCAACTTTAGCGTTACCCTCGTCCTCGTCTACTCCATTTCACTACAAATACTACATACTTAAGTGTGCATTCTGTACCTACACGGTTAAATAACCTGCCCCGCTATAGAAATGTACATAAGTAAGTAGGGACATAGGATAGACACACAATCGGAATCATCGGTGCCTTTCCCACTATGTTTTTCCATCCCCCAAGCTTATTCTAGCGGATAGTAAATTGAAACAACGCCATGGCAATCACATAATTCTCCGGTTCAATTGTCCTCACTCACAGGTTACGTTATATTATAACTAAACCGATACTCTTCTACTTATTATATTTAACTTCTTTGTCAAGACAGTCCAGTCCAGTCAGCTACATTTGTTCTGAGACACACTATTAGACTTTCTCTTCCGCAAAAATAATCTACTCGTACAGATAGTGATAGTACAGTATACTCATATGTACAGAGTGCAGGTGTAATTGCTATCGCTAATCTTACTTACTGAAGCATTTATAGAAATGCATTTTTGATTTCAACTCTCTTTCCTACCGAAATGTGCTGTTGGTCATAGTCATGACATAAGTGTACATACATTATACTTTAAGAACATTACATTGCATTATATCCTTATCACTGCGGTTTCATTGAGAAAGAAAGTTATTAGACATGCAGTTGACGTTGACATTGTTTGCCAACTGTGGTAATATCTACTTAATTCCTCGTCTGTCCTAAATACGAATAGAAAATGCTCAGGTGGCTCACAATCCAAAACAGCTTTTATTTTTATACTGTGTCCAGTAATACAAACCCAAGAGTGCCATTGCCATTATTATTGTTCCTGCTCTTCTTTCAAGGTAAATACATAGCAAAATATCATTTTAACAACTACGGGTGTAGCATGTATGTACAAATACGGTTAAAGTTATGCTAAGTGAAGTATTCGCACATTACGCTTACACACGTGCTATTTGCACATGATGGACTGGAATACTTTTATACACAACTTTTACAGCCGGTGAAAGTATCCTAACACGTACATATTGTGAAAATTGTGATACTTGCATGGTTGCGAACTAATTATTCTGAAATATTTATACCATGTACCTATATTGTCGAAAATATATATTTGCATACAGTAGGGAAGAATTTTATCAGTACAATGTGATTTGTTTCTGAACAGGTAATTTATGCCAATATGACTTGTCTGTCTGCGACGAACAATTTCTTTGCCAAAACAACGGATCCTGTACTTACGACCCAAACTCAACAAATGGAACAGGATTCATGTGTTCATG